>OX940974.1:139713539-139788635 GCA_954871275.1 Leptopterna dolabrata | reverse complement strand
TTAAAATGATGTAACATTAACCCTAACAAGGGCAGGTGTTTCTAAATTGAGCTCAACTCCACCACCACCTGAGAGCATTCCAAAGGTGTGATGGTTGGAGGTCAACTGATATGTAGTTATAGAACCAACAGTCAGGTCGAAGTTGTCCTGAAGCCGGCACTGCCATGATTGAGAGCAGCAAAAGTGAGCAATAATCTATCTTGAATAATTGATCATTTCAAATTCTATAGTAAGAGGCTTGTCTGCAAATGCGCACAAAGCCCTAAGTTCCAGTTATTCGACGTCAACCGACTAGCAAATGATACATGTACCTTACAACGAATAATATGACATGTAGGTATTAAAGGGAATGAAACAGAGTAGCGAAACGAGCAGTCACTCAACCAGCAGCAATAGAACCCCTGGACAAAAATATTAGCTGCAGTAAAAGAAGAGCAACTTACTGGCGAAGTTTCGCTCAGCATTAGCAACTACTGAATTTGTCATCCAACCTGACTTCAACAGGTATACTTACCAATTTCGTATAAGATGGTTGTAGGTATCCTTATTCTGAAATGATCCGGGCGGTTGGGTTGCTTGAAATTGATTTCACCTTCGTGCATGCGTCTCGTTTTGATGACACCCATATGGGACCAGAACCTACTATTCGAATTTCAGCTTATTACGACCATTCAGTCGGGTTCATTCCGTTCATTCGAGTAGTACGTTGGAAGCATTTGAGGACACACTGACAAATGAACATGGAACCGAATTTTTTCACTATAGTCAGGAATGCAAAACGCGAGTGGAAGTTTTGATTTGATGATACACAATTTTCTCCCCCCAAACCGCTACCTTGGAGACTCGAAAGTAAAACTGTTGGGAGTAGACTTTTAAACCGAATTTTTCCAAAAATTAACTTATTCGATGTTACTAGCAGTCGACGATAATACAGTTCTGGAACATAACCACTTACTTCATACCACCAGGAGATCGGTATCGGCCTCATGTTGCTCTATTTTTCGAAAAAAACACTTCTTTTGTTAAAGGTATAAAACTATTATATAGGTCATTTTCATTATTTCACATTGTACCACTTACATATTGCTATGACGACGAAAACTTTAGTAGAGACTGATTCGACATACCTGTAACAAACCAAATTAAACTGTCAGCGAGAACTGGAATGATAAGACTGTATAAAATAGATTTTTGATGAAATTAGATGCTATTCTGGGAACTTTGACACCAACCGCACTGTAAGCTGATAAGTAGTTCTAGAAAAAGAACTACTAAACTACTATCTTCTAGAAGACGATAGCAATTTAGGTGTGATTTTCAAAAGATGGTACCCGTACGTCTAGTATAAACTGAAGACACATCACAAAGTTATAAGAATCACATTAACAGTGTGTGAAAGCAATTCTACCAACTACCAACCCTATTGCACCTGGAGCGCTACAACCTCCACTGCACTGGAGTGGGGGATGCGCATGGGCCCCAAAAGCGGATTATTTATAATGAAACTAGATTTCATTGTGAGAACCTGGACACCAACCGCACTGCCCTACAATATGTAGTTATTTTTCTAAGATTTTTCTGAGTTTCAACCAACTCTCACTTCACAATGGGCACGGGGGTCCCGCACAAGCGAGAGGGGTGCAATGACGTCTGAACTTCTGGAAACCTTGAAAAATCATGGGAAAAGAACTACTCATCGTAGGACAGTGCGGTTTGTGTCAGAGTTCTCAGGATGCGATCTAATATCATTTAAAAAAATAAAATTAGTAGGTGCGTGTCGTGGTATCCTCCCAGAACCACAACCTCTACATATTGTAAACTTAAGTTCTCGCCAAATAAACTCAAAGAAGTGGGGACGGAAGTCGCAGGAGAGTCGATGCACAACGTGGGTCCCCACCATCCTCTACTAGCTAGAGGATGGAGGGAGACGGCTTCCAGGCCTATAAATACTGGCCTCCTTCGCCTTTCCAACCATTCTACGCTCTCCTTAAGTCATTGACTTATCTCTCTCTCTCTCCTAAAGCCACGGTTACACTTGCGGTGTTGGGCCCAACACCGAATATTCGTCGGCCTCTTCCCGCAAGTGTAACCGCGGGACAAATGCCCGAATGCGCGCGAATATTGGTGCTCGGGGATGCTCGGTCAAAAGGCGGTTTTTTGTCCCGAGTCAAAGGCGGCGAATATTCGCCAACTAGTGTATTCGTGCAGCGCACACACATGCGGCCGAGTGTTTGCATTACAAAACTGCGTTCATCGTCGCTTGCCCGAATGCGCGTCGATGCTCGGGGCTGAGAGCCAACACCGCATGTGTGTGCTCGGTCAAAAGGCGGTTTTTTGTCAAAGGCGGGTGCGCGTCAAGATTCGGCAAACTCCGAGCATAGGGCGAGTATGGGCGAATATTCGGTGTTGGGCCCAACACCGCAAGTGTAACCGCGGCTTAACCCAAAAGATCTTGAGCATGGTGGAGGTTCACCCTTAACCAAATCAAGCAAACACTCCTAAAAGATATCGAGCATGGTGGAGGTCCGCCCTTAACCAAACCGAGCAAATTCATCCAAAAAGAACCCGGGCATGGTGGAGGTCCGCCCTTAACCAGAGCCGGGCACATCCCCCCTCACACCGCTCGTGGTGGATGTGAGCCAAATTATATCCATCACAGTGGTGAACCCGACGTTCCCGCATCCTTCTCGACATGGAATCGCTCTCCGACTTATCGCAACCCCCCCGCTTGTCGCCCCCCTCTGCCTTGTCGCCCCCTCCACCTCTTCAACCATCACCGCTACGACAGCTCCCGCCACTGCGACGACACCAACCGCCGACGTCATGACTGCTGCATCATCTCTTCCCCTCACGCTTCCCCCCTTCTACTCGCATGACCCCTCCCTGCGGTTCTTCCAAATTGACGCAGCTTTCTCCGCCGCAGCGATCCGCAGCCAGACGACGCGCTACTCCAGGGTCATCTCTCTCCTCCCATACGATATCCTACTCCAAATTTCGGATATCTCCCCAGACGCCGCCATGGCCTACGACGACCTCCGCAACCGCCTTATCGCCCTATACCAACCATCAAAAATCGCGCGGATCACAGCACTGTCGTAGCCCCAACACCTCGGGGACATGAAACCGTCCCACCTCTTCCGCCACCTACGTCACCAGCTCCAAGACGTTATGACGGCCAACATCACCCGCACGTTCTGGCTCCATGCCCTTCCCCCCTCCATCCAGATTGCTCTCGCGAGCCATCTCGACTCCCCCGACGACGTCCTCCTACGCCTGGCGGACACCGTGCACAATCTTGCCGCATCCGCCACCGTCAACGAGATCCGCATGCCACGCCCCACCACACCCGACCAACGGCGCCCCCCCCCCCCCCCTCTTCAGACCGCCGGCGACCTCCCTCCTCCGACCGCCGGAGGCCTCCCTCCTCCGACCGTCACCAGGACCCCCCTCCGGACCGCAGGCACGCACAATCGCCTACCCCCTCCTCACGCCCAGCAGCCCTCCCCTCCAAGAAGGACTACCTCCCGGCAGACCCCCCCCCCCCCCACCGATGCTTCTACCACATCAACTTCGGGGATAAGGCGCGCAATTGCCAACCTCCCTGCGCCTTCCGGACCAAGCCGGAAAAAAACCAACGCCCGCCGGTAATTCCGGCGGGCTCCCCTCCTCGCACCCACGGGAGGCGGGGGACCCCACCTCACCGCCCCCACCTCATCGCATCCACCACAACTGAACACCAGCCCCCCACCAGTGAACCCCCCTCCACAACGCAACGCTCCTACACGGACGCCACCCGCGCCCCTCCAACAAGTAAGCACGTCTCCTTCTCCGAGAACGCTACCCCCACCAACCGCGCCCCTCAGCGGCACCCTCAAACATACGCCAACGCCGCTCGCCAGCGCCTGCAGCTCCAACGGACGCCGTCCTACCCCACTCCGCCACCTCCCACCATCGCCTCTTCGTGCGATGCAGGAAATCGAACCTCTCCTTTCTCGTCGACACCGGAGCTGCCCTCTCCATTTTCACAAACTCTGTCCTCCGCCGACAGGCGCGCTGCAACCGACAAATCCTCTACGTCGCCAACGGTACCACCATCCCCTCCTACGGGACTTACCACTCCACTGTCCATCTGAATGGACTAGCATACGAGTGGATCTTCACCGTGGCGGACGTAGAGAAACCCATCCCGGGGGCTGATTTCCTCTCCTATTTCGGCCTCCAGGTAGACGTCAAGCACGCGCGCCTGCTCGACCCCTCCACAAAAAAACCCCTTCCAGGGTTTATCAATACAGTGCAGCCCGCCAATCGCTTCACTGCCTTACTCCAAAACTACACCCCCCAACCCCGCACCTCAGCAAACCTCCAAACCATTCAACACCACATCGAAACGTCTGCCCCCCCCCCCCCAACCTCAAAAGCTCGCCGGCTGCACCCCCACCAACTACCACAGGCCCGGAAACATTCTGACAAGCTAATCGCGGAGAAGATTACCTGACCCTCCAACTCCCCCTGGGCTTCACCACTCCACATCGTCCAGAAGCCCAACGGGGACATTCGCCGCTGTGGAGACTACCGCTGCTTAAATTCCCGCACAACGCCAGATTTATACAACTTCCCACACCTCCGAGACTTTTCCTCGCACCTTCACGGAGCAACGATCTTCTCCACACTCGATATCTCCCTGGCCTTCCACCACATCAACATCTACCCTCCGGATATCCCGAAAACAGCGATCATCACCCCCTTCGGCCTGTTCGAATATCTTAAAATGGGTTTTGGCCTCTGTAACGCTGCCCAAACTTGGCAGTGCTACATGGACCAAATATTACGAGGCCTCCCATTTGTTTTCTGCTTTCTCGATGACGTTCTGGTCGCCTCCCGCACCCCCACCGAGCATTACGCTCACCTCACTAAAATCTTAGAAATTTTCTCTGTGGAGGGACACCTGGTCATCAATAAAGAAAAAAGCGTGATCGCACAACCAACGGTCCGCTGCCTAGGCCACTTAGTCTCCGCCTCCAGCATAACACCCCTTCCAGATAAAGTCCAGACCCTCCACGAATTTCCCCAACCACGCACCGTTACCGACCTCCGCCGCTTCCTCGGCATGTTAAATTTCTACAGACGCCACATCAAGCACGCCGCACAACACCAGCAACCACTCATAGATGCCATACCTCAACCAGCCAAGAAGCACGATAACCGCCTCATCCAATGGACGCCCCAACTCCAACCAGGCAACAATCCTAAAAGATCTCGGGCATGGTGGAGGTCCGCCCTTAACCAAACCGAGCAGTTTCATCCAAAAAAAACCCGGGCATGGTGGAGGTCCGCCCTTAACCAGAGCCGGGCACATCCCCCCTCACACCGCTCGTGGTGGATGTGCGCCAAATTACATCCATCACAGTGCGCATACCCTATCATGATGAAAAGTCATTAAATGCCATCGCATATTTGACAAAAATTAATTCTAATAAGATTCGTGTCATTCATTCACATTTACATCAATCGATAGTAAAATACAGGCACCTTTATTGAAAAAAAAATATAGATATTTATAGCCACTCACTGTTTAGGTACCAAATGAATTTCAGGGTTTCTATCAACCTACCTAGAGTTCGAAGTATTTGAACTTTCGAAAATTGAACATTTATGTGGAACCTTAACCGTCATTAAATTCAAAAATCAGTATTCTGTATCAAAGTGGAACCTTGACTTACACCACTGTAGGTGAATTCACAAAAATGTTTGAGAAGTTTTAGCATTTTATATGCTTTTGCGATAGGGTATTGAAAAAAAAAAAAAAACCGTGACGAGATTATGTGACGCGAGCCATGGGACGAAAGTGATGTGACGCGAGCCACGAGAGGAGAGCCATGTGACGCGAGCCATGTGACGCGAGCCATGCGACGAAGCCATGTGACGAGAGCCATGTGACGAAAGTGATGTGACGAGGCTGATTTCTCTCCCCCTCATCCTACTACGCTGAAATTTGATAGGGAGCCTACTTAGGACTGCTGGGTACGTATGACAGAATGTTGTCCCTCCCTGCTCAGCTGAGTGAGCCCTTAGGCTAATTTATCTCCCCCTCATCCTACTACGCTGAAATTTGATAGGGAGCCTCCTTAGGACTGCTGGGTACGTATGACAGAATGTTGTCCCTCCCTGGTCAGCTGAATGAGCCCTTAGGCTAATTTATCTCCCCCTCATCCTACTACGCTGAAATTTGATAGGGAGCCTCCTTAGGACTGCTGGGTACGTATGACAGAATGTTGTCCCTCCCCGCTCAGCTGAGTGAGCCCTTAGGCTAATTTATCTCCCCCTCATCCTACTACGCTGAAATTTGATAGGGAGCCTCCTTAGGACTGCTGGGTACGTATGACAGAATGTTGTCCCTCCCTGGTCAGCTGAATGAGCCCTTGGGCTAATTTCTCTCCCCCTCATCCTACTACGCTGAAATTTGATAGGGAGCCTCCTTAGGACTGCTGGGTACGTATGACAGAATGTTGTCCCTCCCCGCTCAGCTGAGTGAGCCCTTAGGCTAATTTATCTCCCCCTCATCCTACTACGCTGAAATTTGATAGGGAGCCTCCTTAGGACTGCTGGGTACGTATGACAGAATGTAGTCCCTCCCCGCTCAGCTGAGTGAGCCCTTAGGCTAATTTCTCTCCCCCTCATCCTACTACGCTGAAATTTGATAGGGAGCCTCCTTAGGACTGCTGGGTACGTATGACAGAATGTTGTCCCTCCCCGCTCAGCTGAGTGAGCCCTTAGGCTAATTTATCTCCCCCTCATCCTACTACGCTGAAATTTGATAGGGAGCCTCCTTAGGACTGCTGGGTACGTATGACAGAATGTTGTCCCTCCCTGCTCAGCTGAATGAGCCCTTGGGCTAATTTCTCTCCCCCTCATCCTACTACGCTGAAATTTGATAGGGAGCCTCCTTAGGACTGCTGGGTACGTATGACAGAATGTTGTCCCTCCCCGCTCAGCTGAGTGAGCCCTTAGGCTAATTTATCTCCCCCTCATCCTACTACGCTGAAATTTGATAGGGAGCCTCCTTAGGACTGCTGGGTACGTATGACAGAATGTAGTCCCTCCCCGCTCAGCTGAGTGAGCCCTTAGGCTCATTTATCTCCCCCTCATCCTACTACGCTGAAATTTGATAGGGAGCCTCCTTAGGACTGCTGGGTACGTATGACAGAATGTAGTCCCTCCCCGCTCAGCTGAGTGAGCCCTTAGGCTAATTTCTCTCCCCCTCATCCTACTACGCTGAAATTTGATAGGGAGCCTCCTTAGGACTGCTGGGTACGTATGACAGAATGTTGTCCCTCCCTGCTCAGCTGAGTGAGCCCTTGGGCTAACTTCTCTCCCCCTCATCCTACTACGCTGAAATTTGATAGGGAGCCTACTTAGGACTGCTGGGTACGTATGACAGAATGTTGTCCCTCCCTGCTCAGCTGAGTGAGCCCTTGGGCTAATTTCTCTCCCCCTTATCCTACGAACCTGAAATTTGACAGGAAGCCTCCTTAGGACTGCTAGGTAGGGAACGTGTGTCAAGATGGGGGTCCCTCCCCGAGCAGCTGAGTGAGCCCTTAGGCTAATTTCTCTCCCCCTCATCGTAAGAAGCTGAAATTTGACAGGTAGCCACCTTAGGCCTGCTGGGTACGAATGACATGATGAGGTCAATACGATATGGGGTTTCCTAACAACGTTTCCTCGTAGTCACGCATGAATATTGAATGAATTGAATGATATGGAAACTGAAATGGGCAATATAATTTGTAGTGAGGTACATGATAAATCGAGAAGTTTCCTACGTGCATCGACGGCGTCTTCACTCGATACGTTTACAACGTACACACCAGAGAATACGTTTCCTATTTCTCGTACCATTGACCCCTCTGCTTAGTATTAATACCAAATCGTCCAGCGACGTACCTTGGGTAGAACCTACTAGTAACGCTTGTACTTGATTTTAACATTATTTCAACAGTATAAATTTCATCATTTAACGTTCGATACCGTTCATTTTTTTCATATCTGGGAATTTTAGCCTGGTGAGTAAGAATGACGAGGTGAGTACCCTCCCTAATCAGCTGCGTGAGCCATGTGGCTGATTCGTTAGTTCTTACAACTAAATGGAATGAATTTCCTCCGTGAACCTGATGTTTCATGCATGGTGCAGCAGGTTACATGTCTCCTGCAAAGACTCGTAGTGAGCATTTTAAATACGCTTCGTGGAGCATATAAAGTCCTTTGGGTCCTTGCTTTGCTTGCTGCAAATCGTGCATGGAAAAACTTTATATGCTCCACTAAGCATATAAAATGCTCACTACGAGTCTCTGCAGGAGACATGTAATTTTTTTAACTGAAATAAAAAACAAACACTTTTTATTTATTTATTTCTTTTTTTTAGCGAAAAATTTGTTTAATTGAAATAGCATTTTCTGCCTCACATCACCACCGTATACAATGTTTCAAGTTTTTCTAGTAGTTGAGGGTGGTTGTACACGATTTTGAGCGAACAAGATCCACACTTTTTGACCCACTCTTTGTATTCCGAAATTTCCCATATTTCTACAAACTTACATTTGTTGCGGTAGCAGTACATCAATTTTGAAGAACATTAATTTTGCACGTTTTGATCATGTACCTACCTTCTGAATACTATATCCGCTTTTTTACGTGTTTTACGCGACTTGGAGTGCCTACGAGATCAGAAACAGCCAAATATCGATTTCGCAAAACGATCAGTAAAATTTAGCGCGGTCTTTCGTGGGACAGAAATCGGCAGCGCGAGAAGAAGGGATAAGCCGTTGATTTCTGCACCTGCAGGTGTTGGCGAATGACCCATCGATCGTGAGTGTTTCGGATTTACGGGGCGAGAACAAAGACTTTAAAGTTTACCAACTCCCTGACAGAGAATACATCGTATTTGGAAGGAAAGGCAGCCAGTGACAAGCGAAGGCCTGAGTGCATCCACCGCGCGGGTTCATGAATAAGAAACCAACTCAGACTAGACAAGCAACCTAGAGAAGAGAGAACAAACAACGAAATATTTCTGTCTATCATATCAAGGATTCTGAAAATGAAACAGCGTCAAACCCACCTTGGTTTGTCTGGGAAGCGATAATGTATTAATTCGATGGCAGCGATAAGGAGAGTAACGCTCGAATAAGAGATGATAGAATAAAACCTTTTAGGATATTAAGGTCAGGTTTTCAACTCAAGATTATCTACCGCGATTCTTGATGTTTTCAATTGGAGGGAGGTCGGTGGAGGAAGGCAGTTGAAAACCCTCGGGTTGCGGAAGCAGAGAAGCCTGTATGCCGCCTTTTTCGTTTGGGCCTTTTCTATACCGAGACCTTCTAAAGGTTTCAAGAGTTTCCTTCCAACTTCCCCTTTCGTTTTTCCTCTCTCTCGCTCACACTCTCTCTCTCTCTCTCTCTCTCTCTCTCTCTCTCTCATGATGAAAGATATATTAATTTAAGAGAGCGACCCGGACGAGTCGAGAGTTTTATATGAGGCCAGCACCATAGTTATTTTCTCTTTGAATCACCAGAATGATCATCAATGAATAAGAAAATCAGAAACGTACTCATACCTACGTACATCTACGTTCCAGAAACATATCGGTCATTTCCAAAATTCGGAGGCTTTTATTATGTTCCCAGGGAGGATTCACCAAAATTGAATATTCTAACATCGCTGCAATTTCCTCCAACATAAGTTAGCTTGTAAACGTTTAATGTGAAGTTTATCCCGTTTTGAGTTGTTAAAATACTTGGGAGCCCAATAACAAATGTTTGTCAATCCCGCACCTGTCCATCTCCTTAGGCTGAATTATAGACGAAATAATAACACCACATTTTTAATTTCCATACCCAACCCGAAGAGTGATAAGGAAGTATTGCAATCACCCTGGAAATTGTTTTCTGGAACTCACTCAATCTGATACCTGCCATACCTATATGTTTCACACTTACGTATGTATGCATGATAAGAATGAGGGTTATGCAAGTCGCTTTATACTCACCATACGAAGCTCCTGTAGAAAAAAAAAGACTTAAAGGTCCATTATTGGGTGAATACCTGTAAATAAAAATGGAAACCGAATGTTTTTACCACATTTTTGACCTTTCTTCTCACTCAAAAACTTGGTACCCGCTCGCTCTGAGAAGTAATGAAAGGTTAGGGAGTTTATTCCTTGTAACCATGCTCGTAATGACTAACTTGATATAAAAGGCATATAGTTACTGCAATAAATCCATCCATAGAATTAATTCAGTTTGCGGTAACGCCTACGGCATGTTAGTTGTTATTGCTGGTAGATGATAGAGATAAGAAGAGTTGAAGGGTTGCTCCAAAAACTATGCTGTCCCTTCTATTCCTCGTCGAACTCGGAATGAGAAGGTATTTCGATATTGTGAAGGTCTTTAATGCCCGTCAGCTCTACGTGAGATTTTACTCCATTTTTATCATGAACATCCTAACACTATCATACATAAGTACACTGATATACTTGATGGAGAGCGATATTCATGATGCCACGCACTTATTGCTCTACATTTTTGACCCACTATATTGTACCTTCTTGGAAAGCTCTCCTTGATTTCTGTTATTTAAAGTAATTAAATGAACGGAAGTAGGTATGTTCCCTTTTAAAAATTTAATAACACTTAAAGAAGATTTAAGGTAACAGCACTCTCCATAATGAAAACCCCTACAAAGAAAAAATCCAATTCATTATTATTATTATTGTGGAATCAATTTGAGTAAGCGGAATGAGGTTTAGTTACAAACTTGTCCTGGAAACCATAACAGTATGAAAAAATGTGTTCACAAAAAGGGGTGAGCTTTGCGTATCCAGTTGATGTGAGTTGACACATACTGGTCCTACAGTAGAACTGCAACATTCATCTGCGCATGCGCAAACGTGTTTTCCTTCAGACTACTCTTCGTATGTTTAGTTTCGGTCTGGTGGTATAATATTGGCGACCAAATTCCAAGCCGAGGTAAATAATCCGTGGATTACACTACACTGAATTCTTTGACTAAAGTTATGTGAAAGGTCAATGATCTCCAAAATCTCGTGTAGGTAACCTATTTATGGTTTTGAAGAGGGTGTCGCCTCGGTTACTCTCAGGTGAAACGGCAAACGGAACCTCCTGAGCGGCGGGACAAAGACTGTAACAATATCGCTCTCCTGAAAACGAATCTCTGGTCTGGCATTAGACCTTGGAGGTGGGTAGCCCTCAACAATGAGCTACGGGGGTTTGACATTCCTACAGAAACTCCAACCCTTCCCCTCCCCTTGTGGGTTGAGCTGGTTCCCTGTCCCTCGCCACCTTATAAAAAGAGGCTCCAATTCGACAATTTAATTTTCTGACGTATCCAACAGAATAAAATGCGAACGAGCGCTTCTCAGATGATAAGACGCACTGGAGAATCTTCGCCAGTTTCAAGAGATCACTGGTTTCAAAAGTAATGGTAAAGAATACAAACACACATACAGATAACTTGATGGTACTGGTAACAGTGGTATTATACGACAAATGCTTCTCACAACAGTATTTGGCTCTCTACGCCTGGCGCCCGTACTTCAAAATAAATTTGAAAAAAATTTAATCCTTAAAGTAAGGCTTCGCTGCCTTGGTAGAAGCAAAAAATAGTTGAGGTGCCGTGATGTTATTTGTCCAGGACGAGACTAAGGGCCGTATGCAAGAACTCACCTTTAATAGAAGGTCTCCTTAAGGGAGCCTTTAGGAATCCTTCTATTAAAGTTCCGATGCAGAGAACTCCCTTTACTACTGATAACAGCTGTCTTTAAGGAGACCTCCTTTAATCTAAAGGGACTGCCCTTTTACGTTCCTTTCGCAAATTTCTAATGCAGAGATCTTCCTCAACGCCTTCGTTAATCTGCCGTACCTTAAATCGGTCTGGAATTATAAGGAAGCCTTTTAATTTGAAGGAACCTTCCTAAAGTTGTAAGGCTGGTCGCGAGGTACCTTATAGCTCCTTTTAGCTTCAAGGAGCTGGTTTTAGGTCGTGAACATGATACATAGGTAGTTCAAAGTTCAATGAGATATTTTCGAATTAATTATTGTGTTTCAATATCAGTGACATTGGTCACCAGGGCTTCCATCTGGACTCCCTCCGCTGTTGATGGTGGAGTACTCGGAGGCTTGCCACCACCTGTGCTCATCCGTGCCCTTTTCATATCTGCAAGCTCTTTTTTTTTAGTTTTAATGTTATCCCAACATTTCATAAGTTGGGATAAGGTTCTCTGAAACAAGGGGAATTTTTCACAATAAGGAACGCATTTCTCTCATGCTGAGCGGTGTCCTACGTTATAAGCATTCATTCATTCTACCTACCATGGGTACACAGAACACGGGTCCCAAATATCCAAATTATGTTATTTTTGAAAAGCTATCGTTTCATTATGATAGAACGAAACAACCGAACGCGTGTCAAATTCCCAAAATTTAGGACCCACTAGCAATAATCATTTATGACTTGCCTTGGTATGAGCAGGTTCCTCGTTAAATTTCTTAGTGATCTCCTCCCATGCTGCCTTCTTTGCAGAATTGGAGACAGCATCCGACTGCTTGTTCTCTATGATGTGCTTATTCTCCAGCAATAATTCCAGTAATTTCATGAGGTACTTGGTTTCACTCATGTTAAAAGCTTACGTTTTCGGTCAGCAACAAATTTTAACAACGCCCCCTCAAAATTTTTTCTTTTCCGTTTCAAGGTGCGTAGATTCCAAAAACGCTGCAAAGTTCTTGTCACATGGGTTTATTATTCTATTGGACATACCTACAGGAATATTGGCTGTTCATTTATTGTTTCTTTCATGTGAAATAATTGAAATAGCTATTTCTGATGGTTTCCACCAACTTTGGCCCCCAAAACACAAATTAGGTACGCTCTTTTTTTTCTTTTTTTTTTAAACTATCTTTGATCATTGGTAGTGCCATTTAATCGTCCTGAACCACGTCTTGACACTTTTTCCAGTGTTATTATACAAACTGATGGTGATTTCAGACGATTTCCCAGGTTTTTCACTCATAAAAAATCAATTCTGGGAGCTGAACATTTGGTAGAACTCAATTTTCCACTCTTTGGTCAAAATCGACTTCATATTCGGTCTTCTTGTCCCCAAAAACATAGAAAACGATATCTCAGAAGCTCATGTTACCAATATGTTGCTAAAACGTAAAAAGTACCTATTTTCTCACACATTTTCACTCATAACACCCCTGGGTATATTCCGATCGGGCTGAAAAGTTTCGGGACACAACTAGGGCCCAAATGGAGCATGTGTGCGAAAGAACGATTTTTTTAGACCGAAAATGAAGCCTGTACACGTGATACGGCGGACGGCGTACGGCGGACGGCGTACGGCGGACGGACATTGCATTTTTGGAATCTACGCACCTTGAAACGTAAAAGAAAAAAGTTTGAGGGGGTGTTATAAAAATTTTTTGCTGAGCGAATACATAGGTGTATTATTCACAGAATAATAAACCAAAATGCAATGTCCGCCCGCCGTACGCCGTATCACGTGCACAGGCTTCATTTTCGGTCTAAAAAATTCGCTCTTTCGCACACATGCTCCATTTGGGCCCTAGTTGTGTCCCGAAACTTTTCAGCCCGATCGGAATATGCCCAGGGGTGTTATGAGTGAAAATGTGTATAAAAATAGGTACTTTTTGTGTTTTAGTAACATGTCTGTAAAATGAGCTTTTAAGGTATCGTTTTTCATGTTTTTGGGGACGAGAAGACCGAATATGAAGTCGATTTTGACCAAAGAGTAGAAAATTGAGGTTCTACCAGATGTTCAGCTCCCGAAATTGATTTTTTTAATGAGTCAAAAACCTGGGAAATCGTCTGAAATTGCCATCAATTTGTAGAATAACACTGGAAAAAGTGTCAACAGGTGGATCAAGACGATTAAATGGTACTATCAATGATCAAAGATAATTTGAAGAAAACAATTTTTTTGCTGAGCGAATACAAAAATAAGCGTACCTAGTTCAAGTTTTGGGGGCCAAAATTGGTGGAAACCACCAGAAATAGCTATTTCAATTATTTTATATGAAATAAGCAATAAATAAACAGCCAACATTTCTGTAGGTATGTCCAATAGAATAATAAACCCATGTGACAAGGATTTTATGAGTGAAAAACCTGGGAAATCGTCTGAAATCACCATCAGTTTGTACAATAACACCGGAAAAAGTGTCAACACGTGGATCAAGACGATTAAATGGCACTTTCAATGATCAAAGACAGTTTAAAAAAAAAGAGTGTACCTAATTTGTTTTAGGGGCCACTATTTCGATCATTACGCATGAAAGAAACAATAAATGAACAGCCAACATAAATAATAATAATAAACCCATGTGACAAGGACTGTGCAGCGTTTTTCACACATTTTCCGTCTTTCTCTTGACCGTTTTAAGATGAAAATATCAAGAACGAAATTTTCGAGATAACCCAACGACAACGAAATCAACAGAAACAACTGATAAGGAGAAAGATTAAGCTTGAAGTTGGTCTGGGGGAAGCTATTGCAGCTAAGTGTCCCTTAAACGATCCTTTACTCGAAAAGGTTCCCTTTACGGATAAGGTTGATCTCTGCATTCCGTTTTTAAAAGGGACCCCCCTTTTAGCTTCCCTTTAAGTTTAAAGGAAGTTAAAAGGAAGGAACGGTCCTTTTATTAAAGGTGAGTTCTTGCATACGGCCCTATGTCCCTCAAACTAAAGGTAATGTGAATGTAGGTATACTCATACTCGAAGGACCACCTCCTATAAGAGGAAGAGATGTGCACAGAGTGGTTTTAGGTTGTAATGTAAGGTTCACTGAAAATATCGAAACCTACTGAGATTATGTAAAGACCTTGTTATCAGGTACAAGTGCAACTAGGTTACTTAAATTTCTACGCTTATCTGCTGCTGCGTGGATGGTCAATATTTCAAGTAGGGGCCAACTCTTTTAGATCCAAGTTCCGGGGATCAGTAGCAGTGATAAGTCCAATTTACCTCAGCTCAGGTTTTGGAACTTCCAAGTAGATAGGATGGAAGGCCCCACAAAGTGCTCCATAAGAAAATGAAGAGGATGAGTTCCATTGGTCAAAACAATGAGTTCTTGAATGAGCTCTTGAATGAGAACTTGAAATAGAAGTTGAAAACTCCATAAAATTTTAAGAAATGGCAGGTTCTGAAGGATATAGCACAGTAATTCCGACGGTTATTAATCAATTTTGACGGTTTGTTGAAGGTTAACAAAAAAAGTAAACAGCCATTTCCGCTCATAGCAACTGTTGCCTATTGCCTCACTGCTCTAAGATTCGAGAGGGGTGTTGGGATTCGAACTGACGTACCGCAGACGTCGCCCCAACCCCAACCACCATGTGACATCGTTAACGCGTTGGGCCACCGGCTCGACCCTTGTTAAAAGTATATGGACAGCAGATACTGGAGCGAGGCCGAGTTGGAAATTCCAGAAATAGGTCAGAACATACGTGAAATTTAGGGAATGCATATTATAGTACTATATTATCAGTCGTAACCATTATTAGAGCACGCCACTTAGGTGCGCACAAACAAAGAGTCATACTTGTGTATGTATAGTCTATACACACTGATGATATTCTTCAATCCATAAGTTAGAAGGAGTGTTTTCTACCAGCTTGTGAAAAGTAATTAAATAACCTTGTCCTTTCATTACGAAGACTTTGTTACTTTTCTATTTAGGATCCAATCCTACATAATATAGTATGGCATCGTATGTTGTCTTTGCTCTTATTTGACCAAAAGATGAAACGTCGGCAATAACATGTAAACGAGAAGTCGTGTTTGTTTTCTGCCTGAATCCCGATTAATTTAACAAACGAACCATATCATGAAGCCAGATAACACCTCCAAGAAAGATTGATTGATAGAAGGGAATAGCTAGTTTGCCACAATATTCCCGTAACAAGAATAGAACAAACCGAAATGCCAGCTCCTAGACTACTTTTCAATACAAAATCGGACTGAACAGCGAAAGAAGTCCAAACCTACCTTAGTCTGGCAATGGATGGAAGTATGGAGAAAATTTATTCAAGTATAGAGAATATATACTTGGTAAATTGCCACCCCCCCCCCCCCCAACCATATCAGAGCATTTGAGTGCGAAATGAATCGCAGCGGTCAGCGACGGCCATTAAAGATGACTTGCAGCTACTCAGCAAATGTGCTGAAAAGGAGAAAACTATGCAAGAGAAGGCGGTTTCCAGTTCGCATTAATCAAGGCCTTTGAGGCCATTAACCGCTGTGGCAACACAGTCGCAGGCCCAAACCGCGTAAATAATGCATTGTACAAGAATAAATTCACGCAGGGGCCAACTATTACCCGAGATACATTGCCGCGAGTTTTCCCCTCCACTGGCCCACAGATTCCATGGGGTTAGCAGTTCATACACCGTCTTCCTTCTATCGCGTCTCATCACATATTCTACAGTAATGACTTTTCATTTCAGGTCCAAGGAGAGTATATTCGTCTTTATTCTGTAAGCAAGTAGGTAATGAGAAAGAGAGAGCCGCGAATTTCTAATGTCAAGTTGTACATATATGCCTCTTATTGTACTGCTTCGAACTGTAATGTTTCTGAATTACGTGCCAAACCTCTGAGCTCTGAGCTTTGATAAACTGGTCTTTTGGTGGATCACCTCCCAAAGTTTTACTTTAATTTGTTCGTTGAATAAGTAACTTAGGAGTATCCAACTAACTGACGCCACGCCAATGAACGGAAGGAACGAACGCGCGAGACGAGGGGTGCGGAGTTAGTGACGTTACAGTATCTCGGTCAATCGCCGTAAATTGTCCAATGGGGTACTCATTTATTTATTTTTTTTATTTTTTTCTTAAATGAAAGCAGATTCTATCCTGAGAATTTTGACACCAACCGCACTGTCCTACAATAAGTAGTTCTTTTTCTATAATTTTTTCAATGTTTCCAGAAGTTCAGACGTCATTGCACCCCCCTCGCCTGGGCGGGACTCCCTCGACCACTGCGACGCCAGAATTGGTTGACTTTGAAAAATCACAGAAAACGAACTAAGTACTTATTGTAGGACAGTGCGGTTGGTGTCCAATTTCTCACAATGGGATCTAGTTTCATTATAAATAATCCGCTTTTGGGACCCATGTACATCCCCCATTTCAGTGCAGAGAAGATCGAAGCGCTCCAGGGTGCAATATAGGGTTGGTAGTTGGTACCACACACCGTCAATGTGATTCATATAACCTGATGATGTGTCTTCCATTTATACTAGACCATAAACAAATGGACCTGGGTCCATTTAAACTGTTCCTAACGGTCTGGTTGCGCACCCGGTCCCTCCTCGTTTTTCCTTCCACTCTACGTAGATATCGCATTTCTGCGGCTTGCAGTCGTCTTTTATGCTTGGAGGTGAGTGCCCAGGACTATGGCTGTGCGTCAGCGTGGGGGTGTCGACGGCTTTGTACATAATCATCTTGCTGGTCTTGCTTACTTCTTTCTGGTTTATTATTTTCAGTAATGAAGCTCTGAGTCGAGCATGGAATTTTTAACCCCCCCCCCCCCCCCCCCTCAAACAAAATTTTATGGTTTCCACTTCAAGGTTCGTAGAATCCGAAAATGGAATAAAACATTTCTGTCCGTCCGCCGTCCACCGTACGCCGAACTTCGCACTTTCCTTAGTTACCATGAACCAAAATTAATGAAATTTGGTTTGTAGGTCCCATTTGGGGTGCAGTTGGTCCGCGAAGCTCGGCGTTACTGCCAGTCATCTCTAAGGGGTGAAAAAAAATAGGGGTTAAATTTTCCGAACGCCGTAACTCGAAAAATTTCAATAGAAGATTTTTTATAATGTTTTTAAATTGATCTCGAACTTGAGCATTTTTTGAGACCACGCGGAGCATTGCACGTCCAGCCTTTCGTTTGCACCGAAAAGCTTCGTCAACATGATCGTGAACGAAACTGTCCAGCTCGGATATCATTGCTAGGGAACACGTGATCACAAATGGCTGTATGAAATCGAGTTGGTTGTTCTGAGACATTATTTAATCTGAAGAATGATGGTTATTTTGGTTTTTGTTGAGAGGTACTTTTGTAACCTGATCGAACAGCATGCTTCATGAATAACTAAAAATAATTAATTATAGAATTCTTGAATACACCGCATATTTTTATGAAACTTAGGTAATTGCCCGGCCGGCTCTAGTACTCGATTCAGAGCTTTCCTGGGGTTATCATGAGGGTAGGTATTGATCACAGTTGTTTTCTCCACTTTCGTTTTTTTAACGTAATTTTTACATACTTTTGCATAATAGTAGGTACTTACAGCTGTTATGCCCAAACTGGTTGTTTGATTTTGAAAAGGGTCAAACTAATACAGTTCTGAAACTATAGGAGTTATTATAATGAACTGATGCTTTGAGGACAATGAGCATTGAGGAATTAGCAGTCCATTCGAAATGCCAATATTTGTCCTTCTAAATCTTTTATGTATTTTTCAATAAACAAACATGAGACAAACATCTCACCACATCTGATTCTTGAATTCACAGCATATTTATGAAACTGTAATTGCCCGGCCGGCTTCAGTAGGTACTCGATTTAGGTCTTTCCTGGGGGAAGTACGAGGGCAGGTATTGACCACAGAAAACAGTGATCTACGTGGAAGGGGATACTGGTAAATATTAAACCAAAGTGTAACAATTTGGAGCGTTGTTTTTTCTCAATTCGTTGTTTCTACGTACTGGATATCTGATAAGAATGTGGATGGTATATTACAAAAAAATGTAAGCGGCCAGGAAGCAAAAACTGTTTTTCATTCTTGAAATTATGGAGGCTGAATGAATATAGCAGATAGTTAATAGGCGGATGGTGTGGGCATGCCCCCCCCCCCCCCCCACTCGCTTTTTCCCGATGAAACCTCGACTAATTCCATGGTATAGGTGTCCGGCAGCTGCTACGCGGTTACCCACCTTCTGGTCGATAGTGCCTAAGCCGTCAATTATTGTATACAGACAGACAAGACGCAGAACAAATTTGTTAAGCACGGTCTAAAACGCAAGATCCGAGTGGACATTTTGATTTTGGATGAAAAATTTGTATTACTCACAAAACTGATCACATTTATCCGCTACCATGTTAGTTTTGGATGCAACATACACTGTAAAGGTGGGCAGTTCTCGAGATGTTTGTGCTTCTAGTGAAGATGGGGGCAGGGTGAAACCTAATCGCTATCCCTTTTTAACTGGTGATAATATCGCTAGTCCTTCTGAGGATTCTCGAGGGCCCACTATACTCACTCTGTACAATATTTAATATAACATGCCCGCGTTTTATTTTCTGCACCTACTTAGTTATTTGGCAAAACCAGCCGGGCAATTACAGTTCCATGAACATGCGGTGGATTCAAGAATTAAATCATTAATAAATTATTTGTTGTTGTTATACATGAAGCGGTGTGTCCGAGCGGGCTAGAGCGTCCTACCTTTATATATTATTATCCCTGTTTGGGATACAAGTTCCAAATGTCTCTGGTTCTCGTCTCGGGCGGGCACCAATACAGGCTTTGAAAAGCTTGCATGTGTTCACAAGGCCAGCGATTAGTACTTCACCTCTGATAATAATCATGTGAAGCCCACAGGGACTGAAATATTGAAATGAAGTTCGAGTAAAAATACCCCCAGGGACCCCGATGAGGTCAAATCCAGGATTATAAGAGAGAAAAATATTTGGCAAAAATATCTTATTGCCAAATCCAGCCAGGTCAATAAGTCTTTTGGCGAATATTTACCTGTAGGTGTCTTGGTATGTGAATATGTCTATGTAGATGATGTGACTGTATACCTTACGCTAACTGTCAGTAGTCAAAATGGCTGAAATAGTTGTAGGCGAGATAAAATAACTAGGTATTTAGAAAGAGGGAGTGAGAGAGACAGGGACAGTAACAGAGAACTATTTCCTTCGAGGCCGCTTGCGTTATAGCTGGTGAAGTGTGCCTATAGATCTGTACATTCGCGAGATGGCTTCTCGGTATTTGAGGGTGAAGGCGGGCGCCGCAGCAGATGGAACTCCTCTGGACCTCAGAACACCTGTTAACCAGTGGCCTCACTCATCCGTCATAGACGAGTAGACGAAGGATTCCAACGCTTCACTGAGATTTTCACTGAAGGCAGGAAGAGTGAGGAGAATGTGGGCTGTGCAGTTGTGAAATACCATCAAACCAATCCGACATACATGGAAGTTCTTTCCAACTGTGGAATCAAGAAGGAAGCTGAGTTTCTCGGTTACATAGAAAATGACATTTATATTATACAAACAGACCGCTGCGTTTTATGATTGTTCGGTGCCTGTGACATGCACCAATTGCTGTTGATAAGTGAGTTGGGGAGTCCAACAAGCATACCCTCCGATTCTTCATGGTCATTTTGAGGCTCAATTTAAAAATTAAAATTGAAACCCGATTCTTGATTTTTAATCGAGAAAATTATTTTTCAATTTTGAGTCGATTTTCAATCGACAAAATTATTTTCCTACTCGGAGTTGATTTGTACCTTGGAAACTAACAAATTTATTATTGCCATTTCGGAGATTTCATAACTTGTATTCAATATTCATATGTACACAATATGTAAATATATTAGTCAGCGGGAGAAAAGTTCAAAAAAAGGCTGCAAATGATTACAAAATGGTTCATTATCTTACTGCGACGCTAATTTTGTTTTATCAACGCATTCTTCGATACACGTTGCCGCACACGAAAAAAATTTCAAACATCGCAGTCCTTTCTTGGGTAGAATAATGAACTACAGCAGGAACATGAGGTATGTGTAAAGGCAAGCTCAGGACAACGCCTGAAACGGCTTGTTTCATTCTGAATAGAGCGTCAACATTTCCAATTTTTCAATATTTTCACGAAATTCTTCGTCCATTCATCTTAATAGGATAATCAGGAGCCAAAAAATCGACTGTACCAAACGGATTCACCACAAAGAAAAACCAAAAACCATCCAAATTGAATACATGAAAAAAAACCAAAAAAAGGTTTCTCACGTTTTCGCACGGTGCGCGCTCGTTTTTGAGCACTCAAAACACTGAGTGACGGGTTCTCTCTTCATTAAATTTCACGTAAAATCCGAATCTGCAATAATAAATGAATTCCGTGCGAAAAACGAATTTGGTGTCGAAGTTTCAACTTTTTCGACATTTTGATTTGGATTTGAGATCTACGTAAGAAACCATGAGGAGTTACCGTTTGAATGTTGCTTCTAACTCCGCTCCCTAAGGAACATGGGGGGGGTCCCGTGGGAGACCACGTTTCGCGCAGTTAATGGGAACAGCGACCCTTGTACCCAACTCTAAGGCTTCTCCAATATTCTCAGTTGGCATGGATTTGGATCTGATCTCTGAATGACGATTCTAATAATTGAAAGTCGGATTGTCGAGGGTCAGCCTCGAGGCAGCCTACAGGCGGAATAGCTGCAAATCGATACCACTGAAGATGACAATGAAGATCGATGGAGGCGCCACACCACAAACCTGTTACGTCAAGAGTCACTCAGGGCATCGATGATATTTACACGAGACGTCTTCATCGGAGTCAGTAGTTGTGGCGAATAAACAAGTAAAACACAGTAAATTAGACAGGAAACCCCGCACGACGAATATCAACATATAAGCGTCTATCTCACAGGACAAAACAAGTGACAATGAAAAGTCGACTTACTGTTCATGCGTGAATTTGAATAAAAGATGTGTTCCATTACGCTAGTAGTGTAAGCAAGTGATGCACAGTGAATGTGCAATCCACGCCATAACTACAGGCGAATTTTAACCAATTACAAATGGTTGATGCATTAACTTATTGAGTTTAACCTTTTTTGTTAATAGAAAATTTCATCAAGTTGCAAAAAAGTAAACATTTTACTGTGCGTAAATGTTTTTCATAAAGATACCAATAAAAACTTGCAAATCACAGCGACTGTTGGCAAGGCAACAAATTACAGGGTAATCTAGACATACACTAGGAGAAGCTAGCCTTCTATGGACTTGATGGACCCGTTGTGCGATTGCTGGGTAGCTTTCTCTCTGGGTGGCAGCAGATTGTTGAGTATTTGGGTGCCCGCGCGTCTCCCCTCCATCTGGATATTGGTGTAAGGCAAGGCTCCATCCTTGGCCCTTTCCTATTCAACGTTTTCGTTTATGTTATTGTGGTGGCGGTGAGGACGAGTAAGTCTGATGAGGGGCAGTATGCGGACTATACTTTGGTAACTGTTTGGGCTGGAGAAGTCTGCGATATCGACAACACGATTCAAGAAGTGTCACGCAGAATGAAAAGTTGGTGTATGAGCAATGGGTTAGTGCTCAACTCACGGAAAACCCAGATTCTCAAATTTTCCCTCTCACCTACAGACACAGCAGAACCAGAGCAAAATGTTAAGCTTCTTGGCATTGTGTTCAACAGATTGCACAGTGTGGAGAGTGACGGTGGACCCGCGAGAGTCCCTCTTCTAAACTAGCGATATTATCACCAGTTACGAAGGGGGTATCCCCCCCCCCCCCAATCAGTATGGCTGGGCCTAATCCCCCTTGCCCCTAAATATTATAAATAAATAAAATAAATAAATAAATAATCGGTATGATTAGGCTTCAACCAAAACGACCCGAGACCTTCTTCAGACCCGAGAAAATCTTCACCGGAAAAACAAACGACTCGAGACCTGCCCACCGTCATATCACCGAGTTGGGGTCCTCAAATATTGACAACTGTCAATAACCTGGCGACAGTAAACTTTCTGCTGCGAAGATTGTCAAGAAGTGTCTCCTTCCCCATTTTGAAGTAGGCGTATTTTGGACATTTCGTCCGCGCATGACACACGGATTACTGTTATGGGGGAACTCGCTTCATGTGATTCGGGTTCTGAGGAAGCAGAGAGATTCACCGCGCATAACGTGAAAAGTTGATGACCGGACATCCTACCGACCGTTATTGAAGGAATTGAGCATCCTCACCGCCCACAGTCCGCTCATCTTGGATGTCTTAAGGATACGCAATGGACCAAATAATTTCAATCCCTCGCCCCGACCACCCATACAGTACTCGCCACGCCCGCGATCTGCAACCAGCCCGATTGCTACTCACAACAGCCCAACGAAATAGCTGGCAGTTTCTGGGCGCGAATCTATTTGATGCCTTACCTGCACATACAAAGGCGTTCAACACGCCATTTAAAATCAAGACAAGTGTATGCTGAGTGATAGGTACTATCTATTCTTTAGACCAATATTTTGAGCAATGCCCGCTGTGGACATGATTTTTTACCCACCTACTTTTTAAAATATTTGTAATTTTCACTATTTATCTATTTTTTAAAAAATATGTTGTATATGACATTTTAACACCAATAGGTGAATTACAACGAAATAAATTATTATTATTATTATTGTCATATACATAAACCTACCCATATATGTACGTATTCGTCATAAATTTATCAACTAATAATCAGATACCGTTCCATGTTGAAATGGTCGAATAACAATGCTTGAATTTTCGAAACAACAATCATTATGAAATTCGTTCGAGGATAATTTACCTTTTGAATTCACCGAAAAGAACCAAAATAAATTATCAGAAATGGATTGTTAGTTTTGCAGTACAGAATAGAAATATTGCAAGAGTGGGGCATTTTATGGCACCTCGGGAGAAAAATTTAAAATAGTGGGGAAAAATCGATAAAGCCGTCAAATAACCATAACCAAAATAGAGAAAGGTACGTAACAAACGTATATCAATGAACGATTTTTATATGCAATAATAAATTTTTGCAGTTTACATTTTTGGCGCAGAAAATGTAAACATCTTGGAATCCAAGTTACAAAAATAGAAAATGATATTATAAAAATGTAAACGAGCTTGGAACCAATAAGGTAACTAATACATTCCTGTGAAAATTCGCAGCATAACTGCAACTTTGAACTTGAATTACTTTGATAACAGCAGAAGGATAATTCATCATCGACATAATTGGTCACTAGATTGGTATTCGTGTACACTTCTAAACAATCGTACACGGTGAAACTCTTGCAGAGTACTGCTTATCTGCAGTGGTGTTCAAGTGAATTAATCAAACTATAGTTTTAAGACAAACAATACTGTTGATGGAACAGACACGAATGAATAATTATATTTTTATAAAAACCCAAACCCATATGCAACAAGTGGTTCACAACAGGTGAACCATATGTTTGTGTTTGAACTGGAGACCGAAACTTGGTTTCCCAATACGCCCCCTCAAGTGAGCGTCTGAAGACCTAGTGCTTGAGAAAAAGCTTCATGCTTCACTCTTGGAGTCGATTTAGTTAAGAAATCCGCTGGCATACTTTCAGATGGCATATATTCCAGCTTTACCATTTTTTCTTCTATAGCTTCTCGGATGAACGCCTGACGTATATCGATGTGTTTAGTTCGACCATGGTGTGTGGGATTTTCTAACAAATCAAGTGCGCCTTGATTGTCGTTCTTCAGCACTAGCGCCTCCTCAATTGGATGTCCGAGACTAGCAAAAAGTCACTTCAAGTACAATGCTTCTTTGATTGCATCTGTCAAGGAATAGTACTCCGCTTCCGTCGTGGATGTAGCCACTGTTCGCTGCTTCCGTGACTCCCATGTAATCGCAGCTCCTGACATCATGAACACCGTTCCACTGAATGATCTACGATCAAGTGTACAGTTTCCCCAGTCAGCGTCTGTGAATCCAATCAGGGGCTGATCCATTTTCTTATAAGTCAATTTCATGTCTAGCGTACCCTTCAAGTATCTTAGAATTCCTTTCGCCGCTTTCCAATGCGCCTCTGCATACTATTGAATTGGCTCAGACAGTTCACGGCAAAAGCTATATCTGGTCTGGTTCCTATGGCTAAATAGAGCAAGGAACCCATTAAAGACCTAAACGGAAATTGAGCCATTTGCTTTTCATCAACCTCAACACCGTCAAATGAGGCTTTTACTTCTAGAGGCGTTGAAATGGGCTTGCAATTTTCCATTTCATATTTTCTCAGCAGTTCAAGAATATATTTCTTCTGGGTCAAACGCATTACCCCCTTTCTTTCATATTCAAATTCTATACCCAAACAATAATGGATACGCCCCATATCTTTTGTTTTAAATTCCTTCCTAATTTTATCTTTCACTTCTTTTAGCTTTGTGGAGTTCTTGGATGCTAATGTAAGGTAATCAACGTACACTGCCATGCACACAGTATCATCCCCATCATTCGCTTTATAAATACAAGGGTCCACGATTGTGGGTGTCATGCCTACACGCTGAATGAGACGTTCGTTCAACTTTTTGTACCATTGGCGGCCAGACTGCCTCAATCCGTATAACAACTTTTTCAGATGGCACACTGTTTTCCCATTTTCCCAATCTTTTAGCATGCCTCCAGCAATTTCTTTAACTTTCCAGTTTCATTTAAAATCAAATCTCGTAATGTTTCCTCAAATCTTTCAGGGGCCTCATGAATATCTTCATCTAAATCCCCATTGAGGTATGCTGTCTCGACATCCATTTGTTCTACTTCCATATCGTGCTGAACGGCTAACGCCATCAGTACCCTTAGAGAACTCAACCTAACCACTGGAGAGTACGTTTCAAAAAAATCAATCCCTGGTATTTGGCTGAATCCCCTTGCTACCAACCTCGCCTTTCTCCTGTCCAATTCTCCATTCCCTTTATATTTATTGACGAGAATAAGCTTGCAACTCACAGGCTTTCGATCACCAGGATGTTGGGTCATCACCCATGTACTATTTAATAGTAGGGAGGAAAATTCTTTTCGGATAGCTTTCTTCCACTCTTGCACATCTTTACCTGAAACAGCCTCACGTACGGATACCTCAGCAGCACTAGCTAGGTATTTCATTTTCCATGTCATTTGACTCACTTTTCTGAAGATCTTCCATCCCAGCAGGTTTTGTAGTCATAATGATATTCCTTCCTAGGCCTACCTTGTCTGCCAGTCCGAATTATCCTTGGGCGCCCCCTGCCACGAATTAGTTCAGTATTGTTGGTAGTATCTTCTACCGCTCCAGGTTCATTTGCCAAAATTTCCTCTCCAATGATAGGGAAGTCTTCTACCCTTACCCCTCCTTGTGTGGCATTAGTAGGACCTGAGGATTGAGAATGGGAATTGGTACTCCGTAGGTATTTTTACCGAAATTGTAAACTCATCCGGCTCCCTAGCATCTCTAAACAGCTCTTTCGTATTGTCGTCGGTTGTTTCCGTTTCAATAGTTGTCATCTCGTCCATGAATCTCACATCTCGAGTAGTAGGAATCCTCTTGTCACTGGGGACCCATACTCTATATGCTTTTGATGTTGGAGAATATCCAACAAAAATTCCCTCTTTTGACCGAGTCTCTAACTTTCGTTTTGCCGTTTTGTCTAAAACGCAAACCTTGGAACCAAATGCTTTCAGGTGAGCTACCACAGGTGGTCTCCCAACCCATACCTCAAAAGGTGTCTTACCGTCAAGTGCAGATGAAGGACATCGATTGCGTATGTAAACTGCCGTTGCAACTGCTTCTGCCCAAAATACTTTGGGTAAATTGGATTCAATCAGGAAGCACCTCACCATGTTCAAGATTGTTCTGTTCATCCGTTCAGCAACATCATTTTGTTGAGGTGTCACTGGGACTGTGAGTCTTCGTTCAATTCCTCCATTAGCCAAAAATTATTAAATTCATTAGAGAGGTACTCCCCTCCATTGTCTGATTGAAGACACTTAATTTTCGTACCCTTTTGGTTTTCGACAAAACACTTATGATGAATGATGTATGGTTGTTTTCCTTAATGTAGTACAGGCCATTTTCTCTTACAGCAGAACATATAATATTATTATTTTTTTCCATGATATCAGCTCTCTTCTGTGTAAATACTACTTTATAACCATTGTCAGTAATTTTTCCTACTGACGTCAAATTACTTCTAAGGTCTGGAACATATAATGCATTACTCAAATGTAACATCCAATTCTTACTACCATGACGTGTAGGTACAGTCACAGTTCCTTTTCCACTGACGCTGGTGGATGACATATTCGCCAGTTTCAGCTTTCCATTTTCGGCAGATGTTAGTTCTTCAAATCTACTGGTATTTCCACACATGTGAGATGTAGAGCCGCTATCGAGGCACCATCTAGTTGGTTCCTCTTGATTACACGTGAATGCTGCATGGTTTGATTCATCAGAGTGTTCTTCGGCGTCTCTAGCAGTTCTTGCAATCTCCTTTGACGGGGATGGACACTTTGCCGCAGTGTCCAACTCCTCCACAATTATGACACTTCAACTTCGCTTTCTTACTGTTTATTGAACTTGTCTGATTATTCCATTTCTTTGGCTGATTATTCTTATTAAAACTCCTGTAGTTTTTCTTCGCAAGTAACGCATTTTGTTCTTCCTTTCTTCCAAGATTGTTTCTAGCATCTGTTTCCCCCAATATTTTTGTTCTCAATTGCTCGGAGTTTGGTAAATTATCTCTTGATTCAATGGCTACACGAAAACTTTCGAATTCTTCGGATAAACTGTACAATAACATTGTCGTAAGAAGGTTATCATGAATTTCAGTCCCCATATCCAATAGATCATTTGCGATATCAAAGAATTCAGCTACGTGATTGCGAACATCGTTCGCTGGTTTCATTTTGCACAACACAAGACGTTTTAATAGAGTCGCCGTTCTTGATAGACCACGGGATTGAAAATGGCCGTGCAGCTTCTTCCAAATTTCATGAGAAGTCTTGCATCCTTTGACAACCTTCAGTTCTATAGCCCCAATTGCGAGTAATATGTCAGATTTTGCCTTCTTGTCATTCTTTTCCAAATGTCTTACTCGTTCGTGATCTCTATCTCCGGTTCCTTCTAACACAACTGGTTTCTTGATTGTTCCGTCAACGTATTCAAATAATTCACTTCGGGTAACGAGCGCCTCCATGTGAATTACCCATGTCTCAAAATTATTTCGTCCCAGGGGGTTAATCTTCAGGTCAATGCTTGCCATTGCCTCCCTTCAAGTGCGGACCGATAACCTCTTGCAGAGTACTGCTTATCTGCAGTGGTGTTCAAGTGAATTAATCAAACTATAGTTTTAAGACGAACAATACTGTTGATGCAACAGACACGAATGAATAACTATATTTTTATAAAAACCCAAAACCATATGCAACAAGTGGTTCACAACAGGTGAACCATATGTTTGTGTTTGAACTGGAGACCGAAACTTGATTTCCCAATAGAAACCCTTTAATTAATGTATTTTCGTACCGTGAGCACGTGTGAAATTTTAACACTCTATTTTGTGAAAACAATTTGCAAAGTCACCAGTGCAGGGTTAGGAAGGGGTCTTGTAGTGAAACATTTCCCTTCTAACACGCTTACTGAGTAATTTAAGCTATTCGTAATGTATCTCGATCGTACGAGACCCGATTAGCCGATGGTATCCACAATTTCACAACTTCGATATTTGGCAGTCCCCAAGTTTTTCTTCTCTTCAATCTATTCTCCCATAATGATCTTCGGAATAGTAATTATAATGATCGTAGAAACCATTCTCCTCATCAATCAACACAATTCAATAAGCCACCCAAGCATTTGGACCTAGTCGCTTTCAAACCAATCATAACTGAATTTACAGTAAAAAATTACAATCTATTTTTGCACTGTTTCTCAGATAAAGACAGAACACAGTTTTTGCCGCCATTTTATAAGTTTATTTCGTAATCTTGATCGAGTATTATATTATTAGAACAATCAGTGTCAGCACAGTACTATACTATTATTATGAGATTATGACATAGCAGCTATTATAATATTATCAGAATAATCAGCGCGTGTTGCTGAGATGAAGCAATATTTTTTGCTATTAGTCAAGGAATGAGTAAAATAACAGATGGAGAAGAACCCGTGCTACCCTAATCCTCTGATTCGAGCAATTCTTAGTGTTTGATGAGCGGTAGTGAGGATTACCTTTGACTCTTGGGACACCGATCGGAAGGAATCTCTTCTGGGAAATCTGGTGTGGAGTTATGGCCCAGGCCAGACGTAACAGGGCGAGGTGGATGCACAGTCTATTATTGATACGTCTCCAGAGTCCCCAGGGGATCGGAGGAAACCTCTCACCAGAGCAAACATCGCAACCTGTTTTGACTGTTGACCAGATGGCAACACGTTTCTCTCCCTCATCCTAACCTGTGTACACGTCGTTCTTTTCATTGAAGGTCTCCCCATCGAGGATACCAGCAGGTGTCTACCCGTGTACATAATGACTGTGATACTGGTGACCTTGACAGCTTGGTCAAGAAAATGCAAAAAAGAGGTTAGGCTTGGAAATATGTAATATACACATTATACTACAAGATTCAAGTTTGGACGATGAAGTATTATATATACAATGCATCGATACATCGGCCTAGAACCTGAGCCATTACCGAATCACAAGAGAACTCTCAAAGATTCTAGTGGGTAAATACTCATGCAATGGGCTACGCACACGATTTTCATAAGTATTTTTTATTGACAGAAAACAGCTTCCAAGTTGTAAAAAACGCTGCAAAGTCATTGTCACTATTGGACATACGTACAGAAATTTTAGCTGTTCATTTTTGTTTCTTTCATGTGAAATAATTTAAATAGCTATTTCTGATGGTGTCCACCAATTTTTCAAAACCCATGTGACAAGGACTTTGCAGCGTTTTTACATGTTAATTTCTGAATCGGTGATTTTTTTTGTCGTGTTAACAGATGATTATGTATTACAGCTACTAAAAATAACCATAATCCATGAATTTTTTTAAATTTTGGTTTATTATTCTGAATAATACACCTATGTATTCGCTCAGCAAAAAAGTATTGTAACACCCCCTCAAAATTTTTTCGTTTACGTTGCAAGGTGCGTAGATTCCAAACATTCAATGTCTGTCCGCCGTATCACGCATAACTACTTCATTTTCGGTCTAAACAATTCGTTCTTTCGCACACATGCTCCATTTGGGCCCTAGTTGTGTCCGAAACTTTGCAGCCCGATCGGACCCAGGGGTGTTATGGGTGAAAAATGGGTGTAAAAATAGGTTGTTTTGGTATTTTAGTAAAATGAGCGTTTGAGGTATCTTTTTCCATGTTTTGTAGGGCGAGAAGCAGAACATGAAGTCAATTTTGATGAAAGAGAGAGGAATTGAGGTTGTAACGAAATTCATTCCCAAAATTCATTTTTTATGAGACAAAAACCTGGGAAATTGTCTGAAATCACCAACAATTTGTATAATAACACTAGAAAAAGTGTCGAGGTGAATCAAGACAATTAAGTGGCACTATCAATGATCAGAGATAACTTGAAAAGAAAGAAAAAAAAGCGTAAGTTGTGTTTTTGGGAGCCAAAATTGTTGGAAACCATCAGAAATAGCTATTTCAATGACTGCACATGAAAAAAAAAGACAATAAATGAACAGCCAACATTTCTGCAGGTATGTCCAGTAGAATAATAAACCCATGTGACAAGGTCTTTGCAGCGCTTTTTTTTTTAATTTTCCATGCGTATAGCTAATTTGAAAATAATTATAAATCATTCAACGCAATTAATGAGCAACATTACTTGAAAATAAATTTGGGCATACAATTTATTAATTTTGAATAAACGTTATAGATAGATACACAAATATAAAAATGAAAATTTATTGGCGATAGTGGGATTTTCGATCTGATTGTGTTAATGTGAAATCATCGAGGAGCCCAACCCCTATGGCCTCTAAAGATTCCATAAAATTAACTGGAATAGATCAGCGTTTACACAGTTAGGCGTGTGATATTAATTTCAAGTTTGCTTACAAGCAGGCTGTCACGATCATTTTTGTCTCCCGGATGAATCAACCTAAGCCTGCTATAATCCGTCCTCGTTTTGTTTTTGATGTCAACAGCAACACCCACCCACATTTTCCCACTTACGCACTTGCCCCGTTTCCGCACTTACCCCACCATACTTAAATAATTATTGTATCTAAACTTATGAACAGAATCGAAATTAGAGTATTATATGGATTGGCGGACACAGGCAAGCAGGGTCGACATTAGTTCAGAGGTGAGACGGTTGATTTCTATTTTGGCGGCAAATCGAACTTTCAGATCTCTAACTGATTCAGAAGGAACCCGTCGAATTCTGAGGAAACGATGATTTACGATGATTTTTATCAATTTATTTTCTATACTGAAATAGGATTTCACATGGAACTATGGATAAGCGATGGTGTCCCAGCCCAATCTTCACGAAGTGATTACCAGAATACCTACCCACTGGTGTTTGATTTTTCAAGGGCCATACACCTGTCAATCCAAATCCTGATTTATGAGAGCGAGTTACGACGCTAACCAGAAGTAAACCGATATTTTTCCGTCAGCTCATCATCCATCGCGAGTAGGGAGAGAAGATAAGATGCCAAGCTTGAGGACCAGATATCGACAGGCGCTTGTAAACTTGCTGAGAACGTTGGGATGGTTCAAGTGCCCTGGGGACTTGTATCAACAGAGGAGATAAGGAAGTTGTTTGGAGGCTCGAGCGGGGAGTGGTCCAAGGATTCTGCAGGCGTTCGCGGTACATTAATATTTCACTGAACCTCTGAGTCAACGGATGCAGTTTCTAGCAGCTCGGGCGTCGCTCCTACACGTTCGTTCGGAGAAGAAATTATGCTCTAAATGTATCACGTCACACCCCCGTTTTAAAACATTTGAGCCGGCGAGTTAATAGCATGGAATATTCATACCGAGACGGCCAAAGTAGCCGAATCGTTTTGGTCACTTTCGGGAGAGAGACAAAGAAATTGCAATGATACATCAACCTGTACACGCACATTAGTAATGCACATAACTCAAATTCTGCCCTTTAGGTTTACTGAAATGTATTCGATTCGACCCTGCCTGCATTCTTACGAATTCCATCGGAATCCGGAAGCAACTCTTATATACGCTTGCGCTAAACGTTAAATCCTCGCATCACGCTTAACTCTCAGATTCCGATTAATCAATTTTAATTAAATTCACTGGGTTGATGCATTTAGGTACTCTCTCTACGTGGATCCCCCCCCCCCCCCCCCCCCCAACCAAAATAATGGATTATCAGAGTGGGGTCCTCAGATGGTTCCATACGGGTTTTATCAAGACCGCAAAGCTACATTCGTTCCCGTATACCCCAATTATTGCCCTTACAACCCACACAGTTCTACTTTCGAGATCCTATGGGGTGTTCCATATATTCAGGATCGGACTCTGTGCAAGTACGATCGGCATCGAGTACCTAAACATTCAACATCATGGATAAAATGTTAACTTTCCTTCGGTATCCTGTTCCTTTCCATGAATTTCAGCAGATAACCTCAAAACGAAAAAAAACCACAGTCATGCAGCATGGCTATAAGAGCGAATTTTCGAAGAAATAACTGATTTTATGTAAAATGTGATGTTTGGGATATCCGTAACAAATTTTTTGTTCCATTTTTTGCCGAGTAACACCTCGGTTTGTAGATTTTCCAACGCTGAACACGATGGTGAAGTCAGAATTGCGATATCCCATTCCGTATCAGATTAGAGCAGACGAACCAGGAAGAACATCTCATGAAATAACCACGTTCCTTCATCTTCAAAGTGCTCCAGTTTGAGAACGGAATGAGATATCGCAATTCTGATTTCACCATCGTGTTCAGCGTACAAAAACCTTTAAAATGAGGTGCCACTTGTCAGACTGTTTCATTTTGGGAATTTATGGGTAATTTTCCCCCCCAAAACTCCCCCTTAGAGTGACCCGATTCTGCCCATCTACGAACTTAGCCTGTCGATTGCCAAGACAGATTTTTCGTGCAAATTTGAACTTTTTATCTCAATTCTTTCGAGAGTTATCGTCTGGAATGACACATACATATATAAATATATAAATATATGATTATATATATATATATACATATATATATATACATATAATTTTTGGTGTCTTTCGGCAGTGAATTCAGGATGGTCTGAAACGGATTTTGGTATAAAAATCTTTCGGAAATTCGAGTTTTAAAAATTTTGGACCGAGAACAATAGCTTCCTTTTCCTCGAAAATTCGCTAAAAGCTATCAAGATGGAGGAATTTTTCCTCCGAAGCATGGAGATACAGAAGAACGAACCAAGGGGTTGATGGACAACTTCTACCATAAGGCACTTGTGCAATTAGTCGGCCACGCTACGTAGTATAGCTTACTCATATCGTTAATATGACTTATACATAATTACCTGGAGTATCTAGAATGATTAATACGAACAGAACAATAGGTACAAGACCACATCATGCCAAACAACACTAATCAAACATGAGCGAAATGAGACAAGGTACAGTGATCAAGTCTTTCCGTAGTATCTCGAGTGATGGACAAATTGATACCCAACCTTCATAATCCTTCGAAATTCATTCGAAATCGGTAGCACAGTATCGGAGATAGAAGCGTCACTGGGGTCCGTTGATTGCACATGCGCAGACGCTACTATCATTTCTGATTACATCGGAAATAATTATACATAACTATCCTCGTCGATGACCTGGGCGACTGTATCAATATGAACATTTGTTTCACAGCATTGTGAGCTGAAATGGCTCCTCTTACACAATTATTTACGAGAAAATCGTTCTGAACCTACCATTGTGTTGCATCAACATGAAGAGAAGGAGATATAACTGAACGGTAACTCGGAGCTATTTGAACAATTAACGAGCGTGATTTTGTATTCAGCTGAGCATCAGCTAAGCACAGCGAAGGTCTCGCCCCCGCCACATTTCGAGGAAACAAGCTTGAAGAGGAGAAATATGCTCAATATTTCAAAAGCCGTCAATTAATATCCGCTAGTATCGATGGAATTAATTCAAGAAGGCTTCACTGTATAATTTCAAGGGTCTCAAGATGAACCTGCAGTAATCATCCGACTTGCTTGAAATTGGCGCTGCTACGCTGACATTATTAAATGGGGGACTTTAGAAATATTCCACAGGTAGGATGAGGTTCTCGGATTAAACCATTCTCCTCTATGCAAGATATGATTTGTAATGACTGCCGAGTCCGATGACCATGAGGCTCACGTATATCTAGAAGAAACATTACCGAATATGCCTTTTATCAGTGGCACCAGTGAGTGTCACAAACAACTTGACACGTCATGTTTTCAAGTTCAACAAAACAAATTGGAATTCCAAAATCCTTGAAAATGTTACCAAACACGTATTGTTCTTACTGGACAACATTACAGGCACAAATGTGTGAACTGCAATCTAATATAAAGAAACCATCCAACTTCTTCTATGACATCAGAACCATGAAGCTCTCAGGAGAACCGTAACTCTACTGATAACCTTCACCAAGATGATGCGATAGAATTTTCAATGTGCCTAGTTAAAAACATGAAATTTATCAAGTATGAAACGGTTCAGTGGAAACCTCACGACTGACGATTCTGTGGATTTGATGGTGATAGGGAGCCAGTGATCAGGTACCTGACTCAGGTATCTCCGGGTACTGCAAATATAATCACTTCGGGTTCTCTATAGAACATATTAATCTACCTTAAGATATCAATGAATTTCGAGGAACCGCTATTGCAAAGGGTACAAACATTTTAGTACATTACCAATTGCAAAGTTGTTTGATTCTTTTCCGTTTCAGAGCAGAACCGTCCAGTATTCGTATTGCACAACAAATTATGAGTAGGAAGATAGTAAGGATGTTAACAAATAAAACAGGGTCAAGTTAGAGTTTTTATTAGTAGAAATCGCTTAACGTCCGATAAAATTAACGTTTTGGAAGAATTGGTCAAAAATCTGTGAAAATAGCTTTAAAAAAAACCACAGTCATGCAGCATGGCTATAAGAGCGAATTTTCGAAGTTTTCGGCATCTTCCTCCTCCGCCTAAAATTTTCTGAAAATTAATTTTCGGCCAATGTTTTCCCAACTTGATACCATACAAAATTAAAACAGGAGTAGTTTTACGCAAAGTAAAATTTGGGGTGGAAGGAGGGGGAGGAGGAAATCAAAAATGTTTTGAATACTAGAAGAGTAGGTATTGGATACGTAACAAATTTTTTGTTCCATTTTTTGCCGAGTAACACCTCGGTTTGTAGATTTTCAAACGCTGAACACGATGGTGAAGTAAGAATTGCGATATCCCATTCCGTTATCAGATTAGAGCAGACGAACCAGGAAGAACATCTCAAGAAATAACCACGTTCCTTCATCTTCAAAGTGCTCCAGTTTGAGAACGGAATGAGATATCGCAATTCTGATTTCACCATCGTGTTCAGCGTACAAAAACCTTTAAAATGAGGTGTCACTTGTCAGACTTTTTCATTTTGGGAATTTATGGGTAATTTCCCCCCCTAAAACTCCCCAAAACTCCCCCTTAGAGTGACCCGATTCTGCCCATCTTCGAACTTAGCCTGTCGATTGCCAAGACAGATTTTTCGTGCAAATTTGAACTTTTTATCTCAATTCTTTCGAGAGTTATCGTCTGGAATGACACATACATATATATATATATAAATATATATATAAATGTATAAATATATATATAAATATATATATATATACATATAATTTTTGGTGTCTTTCGGCAGTGAATTCAGGATGGTCTGAAACGGATTTTGGTATAAAAATCTTTCGGAAATTCGAGTTTTAAAAATTTTGGACCGAGAACAATAGCTTCCTTTTCTTCGAAAATTCGCTAAATGAATGTAACAGGTATATTTTCATCACAGGTTTAATAGAATGGTCGCTCGAGAGAGAAAAATACTGTCATATTAGCCAAAAGAAGTTTTACGCAAGAAATGGATCAAATTCGAGTTTTTAGAGTTTAAAAAAAGCTACGAATCGCCCCAAAACAAAAATAAAAAAAATGAAAATTTACTCACTACGTTTATGCTGCATCACAGGAACCGTTGTTTCCCCCCTCAAACGTCCATATTACTATGTTCCTACTGTGCTTTTACGTAGACGATACATAATTGACGAACTGGCCGAAACTAAAACATTTTGCGAAGGGTTCGAGTTCTTAACTTGGCAACGTAGAGTCGAGCTGGATGAATCTCACCAACTTGAAACTTCTTGGACTGTTTCAACAGTTGACCAACGAACCCTCAACTTCCGGAAGCTGCGCCGCCCCCAAAAGAAATATTTTACTTAATTCTCGATGAAGGAGGAAGTTGAGAAGATCAACCAATAGCCGAATTTATTCACCGGAACTCCTCCTGTGTGAAAGCTATACACATCTCATTCAAAATACCTTTTATTCCCGGTTAATTGGGAACAAAACACGATAATACGAGTACGTCGGAACACTGTTACATGGCCCCTACGGGCGATGCCCGACTCGTTCCTATCGAGTGGAAAGGAAGTATGGCGTTCGGACAACTCGGTCCCGCTACGAATCCGAGAGCAAAGTCGAAGAGACGAGTCGGTCCCGTCTGGGCATCCGAGACAGGTAGGTAGTACTATACAATTCAAAAAATCCAACGCCTAGTTTATGGGTGGTTCATGGACGGTATAGTAGATACAATCATTGTTCGAATTCACTTTACAGATGAGTTGAATCGCACTAGAAACGCGTGTGAGTCCTTCCACACTCTCATTTCAAGAATAATTTCAACTCCCCCCACCCTAAAATTCACGTATTCACCGATGCCCTCATAGAGTTTCTGTGCGACGTCTTCGCGAAACTAAAATCTGAGAACCAGGTACCGATGGTTTGTTTTCTTGAACTCAATTTACAATCAAAATCATATTTCTCTTACTTCTGAATTTATTTTAGGTTGTAACTCCAAGGGCGAGGAATGCTAAAAAACAAAGATGGACCACCGAACTCATTTGCCAACGACGATAGCAGACCATTTCTGCATACTGTTATGGTAAGAGAATTTCTGTCAAATACCACACTCATTTAGAAACACTTTTTAAGCTTATTCTGATAATGACAAACTTATAACGTAGGTAAGTAGCGGGACCAAGTTTTTGTGGGTCTGGACAGAGTTGGGCAGCCCCCGCCCCCACATATCAATCCTCTACTGCGTTTTTTGGGAATCGTATCTAGTCCAGTCCGGTAAGGTCTCAAGAGGGCGGGTAGGTAGCTTGCGAAACGTCCGGTAAATGGTGTTTCCGTCTGGGTCCTAGTATGAAGAAAGTACGACATCCAACAGGAAAACAGTCAACTTTGGTAGCCGAAAAACGCGTGATTTTCTCCTGCAGAAAAGTCATGAGGGATGAAGTTGTAGGAAATGTATTGACTTTCATTTTAGCTCAGAAAGATGTCTGTAGACCTAATATTTGTCACAGTAAAAAAGGTAAAACATGTTTTTTGCCTGAACACATCTCACCACGTTATTTTTGAGTCACAAAAGCATGTATAAAGGGAACGTATATTTCCATGTAAGTATAACACGGTTGAATGAATTTTTTTTAAATGTATCAAGCTTCAGCGAAAATCACTTTCAATCGGTCAGATTATCTCAGTCGCGTTTTCTTCTAAATTTCGAATAAGATGAGTGAGTTTATTTGTGAAACCAGTTTGAGAGAAAGTGAAATCAACTGTGTTAAGAAGAAAGGCGTTGCGTCAAACTTCCGAATGAAGAACACCAGCGTTTTCTGAAGGACCTGGAAATCGTGGAAACCCATGTCAAAATAAAAAAATGAGTAACTTAAAGGTTGTATACACAGAAAATATACTGTTATAGCGGCTTTGGTGATCAAACATCGTCAGTACCTAACAAACAGTAACTTTTATAACGGTTACTGTTTGTTACTGAAGATGGTTTGATCACCAAAACCGGTATAATAGTATTTTTATTTGAGTATTATATGCAACAGACAGTCTTTCAATGATTCCGGTTTTTATTTTGACAGGTGTACAATACTAAAAACTGTCCACTGTCTGACATCTTCTTGTGAGATTCTGATACATTCGACTCTGATTCTCTGAAACAGCTGATGGAAAATGTCATACTGAGGAACAAAGCACATGGAGCAGTGGTTAAGTTTGAAAAGTTGTACAGCTTGTCACACTACTGCTCGCAGGGATCAGCCGTTATCTGTACAGAAAATCTGGATCCAAACAGCTTTGGCTAATAATAATAACAAGACAGAATGCTCGTAGATGAAAATGAAGCTGAGTTAACCATTGAATTCAGCACGACAAAATAGTTTAAAGTCATATGTCACACTTGATGCTGGTGAAACTTCCAGTTGTTGTGAATGTTTTTCCATTTTTCGCGCGTTTTGGAAGTGGCGTAAAAAATCGGCTGAGGGATCAGTTATTCACGGAATTTTCCATAAAATCTGAATCTGAATTAAAAATTGGGGCTCTCATTCAATAAACAGTTAGTGCCAATTTGACAAAGTTGATGCGCGCCAAAAAATGGCTATAGGTAGGGTAGGCTCTGATATTTCTCATAACGCTCGAAATAAACCGAAAACTGGGATGGTCCAGCTCCCCGATAACAGAAGAACTATTATTAGGTCTACAGACTTGGCGTAAAGTATTCATGTAAGGTATATAAGCACAGAACGAAGTAATGTTCTGAGCTTAAATTCCTACAACTTCATCCATCATGACTTTTATGATGTAGGAGAAAAGGTAAAACATATATTTACACTCAAAACGCGGGCGCACTCCGTTTCGACCCATGGACCCTGAACATCAACTCGTTTCGACCAAAAACTTGAATTCGTTTCGAACAAGGAAGTTTTTGAATGGGGAAATCGTTTCGACCAAGTTAGAAGTTATGAGAACCATTGGTTGGTAGTAAGTAGGTACTCACCTCTGAAGTGGAAGTCGTATCTTAACAACAGCGTGTTGTAGCGTCAGGAAAGACAAATTTCTTCCGGCATGCATACATATTTTGTCTAATAAATTTGAGGTCAGGTTGTTCAAGATCTGATGTACTTTGTGCCCTTAGTTCCTGCCTTACTAGTTTGTTGGGTTTGGTTGACAATTGTTGTACAGCCTTCCTTTTGAGAGAAGAAGCAAGTGTTTCTCTTTCTATCGTCCGGTCGGAGGGAGGGGTTCGTGATTATGTTCATTTGACATGGAATGCACTCGCTCAACTGCATGGTCTGTGACTAACACTACACGTCACTTCCTATTATTGCAGCGGAAAGATTTGTCACCTTCCTTCATAGTTCTGCGCTCATTCAGTTTGTAATTCTGAACGGTAATACAGCAGTTCCCCCTTTTGCTAAGATATTTACTACCGATCACGAGATTCATTCTAACTTACGCACAAAACACGGACAGAGCTGTTCACAAGGGCCACCTATTATTATTATTACTATTACTTCACAACGGGTCGAAACGAGGTATTCGGACGAAGGGAGCGATTGGCCCAAACGAGTTCTCGTACAGTTTTTGTTTCGACCCACTGGAAAATTGGTCACTTGCTGATGTAATATAGCTTGGAAACGATTGGACTCACAGAGTTGAAGTTGGACCTGAGTTGTTGTAAATTTAATTTAAACTAACAATGGTTATGGTAAGTAATCTCGAAAAACGCATATTTAATAAATTATAAGGCGAAAACTGGAAAAATCCGGAAATTTCGCGGTTTTTCGGCCACCAAAAGTTGTAACAAAACTGCTCATGTTGGATGACTTAGTTTCTTCATACTAGGACCCAGACGGAGAAAAAAAGCCTTCTGCTGGACCTTTTGCAGAGTAAAAGAGTGTATGTAATTGACCGACATAACTCCGACATTTTTTATGTAATGGATAATGAGGAATGGTTCCTATATGAATTTCATTGAAATCATACGCATAGGCTTATGCGAAAAGTATACATCTTAGTGCCCAGGAGTTCTTGAGAGTCAAAATCGCTAAATACCGTCCAAAATAGCTATAAGTTGTGGCCTTCCAAAATTCGCTCATATAGTCATGCTGCATGTCTGGAACATTTTTCATTTAATGCACTTAAGAGGTACAGAGGTACATAGTTTTATGTCAGCATATCCCCCCGAAGAGGGGGGGGGGGATCTCTAGAAATCAGATTACCCCTTAAATTATCCTTTTTCCCCAGACCTCAGCCCCATCCCCCACCCCATTCAATCCGCCTTTTCGCTCAAATTACCTCACAATGGGAGCAGCGACCAGACAATGGGGTAACTGCCGCTTAATTGGCGTCTCGGCTCTTCACTAATCGTCCATGTTTTATTCCTTCACTTACTGGAGGGAAAACAAACTCGTTCCAAGCAGCCGGGACTGGAAGGCCAATTTTTCATTTCCCTGGACTCAAATAAAAACGGTGTCAGAAACTTGGCTTATTTTAATTTAAAACACAATAACAATGTATTTTGTTCTTACAGGCAACGTTTCAATGACTCCGTTTTTTAGGAATTAGAAATAGGTTTCAAAGGTTTCATCGCGAGTGATTTACATCGTCTGAGACTCCATGGTTTCAGGGAACATGCGAAAGAGAAAAATACGCTGTTGTAGTCAATGGGGCCGCAATTTTCAGCTCAACGATTTCTTAGTTTTTGATGGCTAGTTTTTCCCCATTCCAACAGATAACTTTATATATGTATTCATGTATTCGAGTCACTCCAGACGATATTGGACCTTGTCTACGAGATAAAAGATAACACATTTCACCAAAATATTCGTAGGTAACAACAAAGGAAAAGTTCAAAGATGAGCAATATTTGGAAACAAGAAGTGCGTCAAATATGAGTACTTGTTGTTGGAAAATGTAGTATCACCAAATATTGATATAAATTTCCCAAAAGAGGTATGACGAGGCGGAAAAATACTTTCCTCAATCAAAAGATTTTTTCTCAAAAAGTTGGTGAAATTCATGTTTTTTGGCGAAATACATTCGCCAGAAGTGTTGTAGAATGGAGCCCGGGTAGGTAGGTATTGTAATGAAACATGGAAAGAAATAGTTTATAATTTTCTGATGGGAAAAAATCATCCGAGGGGAATGCTACTTATCTCCTATTTCTGTATAGGGATCGCTTCTAGACCACTGAACGGGTGGGGGAGGGAGGATGGGCTCTATTCTGCTATTCTCACCTTCGTGGCGTTATTCAATTATTCAGAGCAACATGGAAGGAAGAGAAAGACGGTTTCGGCCCAAGGTCGAAGAGGTAACTTGGGGAGGGCAGAAACGACGATTTTAGACTAAAATTCAACGTAAATTTAAGGCTGAAACTTTGTTAGAACCTCAATTCTTCGCTCGTTGGTCAAAATCGACTTCATATTCGGTCTCTTCGTCCTAAAAAAACATGGAAAACGATACCTCACAAGCTCATATTACTAAAACACCAAAAAACCCAATTTTTTTAACCCATTTTTCACCTAATAAAAACCATGGGTATACCCCAATCGGACTGCAAAGTTTCTGGGCACAGCTAGGGCCCAAATTTTTAGACCAAAAATAAATTAGATATGGATGATACGGCGCATGGGGTACGGTGTACAGCGTACGGCGCGGCGGACGGACATCGCATCTTTGGAATCTACGCACCTTGAAACGCAAAAGAAACAAATTTGAGGGGGTGTTATAAAATTTTTTGTTGAGCGAATACATAAGGTGTATTATTCGCAGAATAATAAACCAAAATTTAAAAAAACTTCATGTTTGAGATAACGGTGCGCTGTAAATTTCAGCTCCTATTTTTCACCACTTAAGGCGCATTTTCCAATAGACGGTTTTTTCCTGCCGCATGGGACGGAAACCTCTGGCGAATCCGGTCGGCGGGGTGTGAAGTGCCACTCAGCGTGGTACGTTTTCCAATCACCGTGTCAAAAGTCGACGACAAAAGTCAATCGTGAACTGAGCAATCAGTCAGTTGCCCATGTGATAACCGACATGGCTAGGAGTAAAAATCGCTGCATAGTCCTCCTTGTCACACGGGTTTATTATTCTGTTGGATATACCTACAGAAATTGTGGCAGTTCATTTATTGTTTCTTTCATGTGCAATAACTGAAATGGTTTCCACCAATGTTGGATCGCCAAACACGAATTAGGCTCCTATTTTTTAAACTAATTATCTTTGATAATTGATAGTGCCATTTAACTGTCTTGATTCACCTGCTGATACTACTTCTAGTGTTATCATACAAATTTATGATGATTTCAGACAATTTCTCAGGTTTTTACCCATAAAAAAATAATTTTGTGAGCTGAAGCTTCGTTACAACCTCAGTTCTTGACTCCTCAAAAACAACTTCATATTCGGTCTTCTCGCCCTAAAAAACATGGAAAACATCACCTAAGAAGGTCATCTCGAGCGGGCTGCCGAGCTTCGGAGCAGAACTAGAACCTAAATATGCTCCAAAATGGGGACCCAAACTGCGTGCGGAAGAATGACGACTATAGACCAAAATTTAAGGCAGGTTTAAGACTGAAATTTTGTTAGAACCTCAATTTTCCTTTTTTGGTCAAATCGACGTCATATTCGGTGTCCTCGTCCAAAAAAACATTGAAAACGATACATAACACCAATACAAGCTCGTGTTACAATAACGGTACAAGCTCGTGTTACTCAAACACCAAAAAACCCTATTTTTACACCCATTTTTCACATATATTTTTCACATATAACACCCTTGGATGTATTTCGATCGGGCTGCATGTTTCGGGACACAACAAGGGCCCAAATGGAGGCCTTGTGCAAAAGAATGAATTTTTTATAGTGTAGAACATGTTTTATACTGCAGAGAATTTCCTGTACTCTAGATAATTGTTTACACTGTAGAAAATACTGTAGATATGGATGATATGGCGGATGGCGTACGGCGTACGGCAGAGAGACATTGCAGTTTTCGAATCTACGCATCTTGAAACTAAAAGAAAAAATTTTGAGGGGGCGTTATAACAATTTTTTGCTGACCGAATACACAGGTGTATTATTCACAGAATAATAAACTAAAACTGCGTGTTTTACCTATTCTTGTAGACAATTTAGCTATTCTTGTGGTCAATTGGAAGAAGAAGAAGAACTAATTTTTGAATGATTCCTCCCTAGACGGAAGTCGGCTAGCACTATTTGCCGACGTCATGAAGCAGAAAGGGTATGCATAATAACGAGACACATTCTTGACAATGGGACAAAATTCAAGGCATTTTTTTCGATTTCCTCCCAACATTTTTTCATTTATTTTGTCTCAAGTTGAGGAAAAACTGACTGTTACAACTTGCTGCCGAGTTTCAAAACCCACTTTACCAAGAGGAAAACTGGCTCTCACTTTGAGGCCAGTTAATCCAACGAAATGTTTTGGTAGATAAACAAAACTGTTACACATACTGAACTACCGGCCAAATATAGCCAGCGTCGCGCGTGATGACACCGGAGAGCGCCGCCGGAGCAAGACGTAATCCGGAAAACAGATCCGTAATTTTCCATTTGAGGAATGGGCGACGTGATCCCGTCGGCGCATTCCGTCCTCCGCGACGGCGAAATCCCTTCGATTGGAAAAAGCGCCTTTAGAGATGACTGACAGCAACGCCGAGCTTCGCGGAGCAACTTGACCGCAAATGGGACCCACAAACCAAATTTCATTCATTATTATCGTTCATGGTAACTAAGGAAATCGCGAAGTATGGCGGGCGTAGGTGGACGGACAGAAATGTTTTTATTCCATTAATGGATTCTACGTACCTTGAAACGGAAACCATCAAATGTTGAGGGGGGGGGGGGGGGGGGTAAAAAACTTTCCCTCATGCGCATTAAGGTTCCTTATTGATAATAATAAACCAAAATGCGAGTGGAAATTTTGATTTTGTTGTAAAAATTCTTTCAAAAGTATAAACACAGTTCATCTGCTAACTCGTAAGCAATTTTGCGTTTTTTATGCAGCTAGGGAGGGGAGGGGGTTGAAGGTAACCAAAATGGAAAGACAACTTCAGTTTGTAATGCTTTTCCCAACGCTTTACATTCTGAACATACTACTAAGGGGGTGGCGGTGGGAGGGGATTAGTGAGAGGGAGAGGGGGTTGATTGTTGAAAATGTGCAAACGGAGGGAGATACAACTATAACCCTATCAAATGTGTATTAAAATGAATGAACAGTCAGCTGAAAAAGGCACCTGAGAATGTAGAAGACCAATGTTGATTAATTATTCTCAGAATATAATAGATTGTGTTGTAGACATTTGAAATAGCACATAATAACATCATCGATGGAAGTATGTTCCTCGTACACTTTCACCATCAAACTGCAGAATACCAATGTTGATTCATTATTCTCAGAATATAATAGAATGTGTTGCATACATTGGAAGTAACATCATCGATGGAAGTATGTTCCTTGTACACTTTTACCATCAAATCGATAGCCACCATAGGTAAATATCTACGTACAACAATATAGATACTCCTTGATGAAGCCTTCCACCTTCCATCCCAAGAATTTTTCTAGAAATGAAACTGTTTTAAATTGTTTACTAAAGTTCCTGTGCCCTAGCAATGACGTGTCGATACTCAAGTTGACAAGCTTTTCGGTTCAAACTTCACGGCCTTACCGTGAACGAACGGCTGAAAGTACAACGGTCCGGGTGGTCTCAACAAATTCGGAAGTTCAGAATCAATTTAAAAGCATCGAATAAAAACCATGCCTTCTTTGAAAGTTTTTGAGTTACGGGGTTTTGAAATTTTCTACCCCCGTGTTTCTACCCTTGGAGATGAGGGCCAGTAACGCCGAACTTCACAGACCAAATAGACCCCAAATGGGACCTAGTTTCCCATATTTCATTAATTTTGGTTCATGTTAACTAAGGAAAGTACGAAGTACGGCGCGGCGTAAGGCGGAAATGAGATGAGGATTCACTCATCGAGGGTCATAGTTGATACTGTTAGTATAGATAACACACATAAACCACACACACGCACGCACGGACGCCCGCGCGCTCAAGTAAGTACCAAGTTGGTGAAAAGTATCCAGTTCGTCAAGTATCGATCAAGTACCCAAGTTGGTCTGAAAAGTGACAAATCGAAGACACAAGGCTTAGGCTGCTTTTGAGGGGCAAAGTTAACCTTGACGTTGGTTTCAAGAAGGAAGTGGAAACCTTTGTGAAAGTTGGAACCTGTTTGTGATTTTACGAGCCTCTACGGTAGTAAAATACAGATAAGTATATGAATACATATTTATCATAGTTAAGTATTTTGGCATACTTGAGTATTGTTACGAAAATCAAGTTTTAGAAGGTGTGAAGTAGGGTTTAGATAGAAGTTCAGGAAAATCGTAAATTGAGAGTTCTGAGTCGGAACGGCTGGAGTCTTCTGTATGCGTCGCTCTAGGTATGTATTTCCTGAACAAAGGTAGAGGTGCGGCGGAGGGCACGGGCGTACCTACATTCGGCATTACACGTTTGGCGCTAATGTGTTATGACAGTTAGCATCCACGTTTGGATGTTCAAACAAATACTTACGTGTGTTCCGACACTGACACACGTATATAAGGAAATGGTTCCTGTTATACCTACATAATTCAGTAGGTTACCCCCATTATAAAGCAAGCAACTAGTTCGGAGGTGGTTTATCTCTATGTTCCTACCTACCTTACGATGTAAGGAAACTATACTGCCCATTAACTTGGCGTATTTGTTCAACTGAAAAATCGCTATTTCCAAAGAAGCTGCAATATACATATCCGACCAGCGAATAAAATCAGTAAATGGGTCTTCTCCCGACACTTTTGAAATGTTAAATTCCATGTTTCTATGGAAAAATAAGGACGTAAAATGGGAGAGCGGGGGGGGGGGGGGCGCTCATGGCTCATTAAGTCCGGAGAGCACATTTCTTGTAGGGCTGTAATCCGGGGGTCGAATAACACCACCAATAATCCAACTTCAAGAACACACACCTTGGTATCATGGAATGAAATAACGGAGACGTTTGTTGTCATAAAGCTGGCAAGTTCCGGTTAATTGAATAGGATCCTTTCACTATTTCATCCGTGTTGGGGGCAAACGGAATCTCGTAGGTCAAAAGGACGGAGCGGTATGATGGTTGGAGGGGTGGGGTGGAACGAATTTATTGAAAGAGTTTCGTTTCAATGCTGAGCCCTTTCAGCGAGGAAGGAAATGTTATATGTAGAAAACGGGTTTTGTCGGTGAAAAGAACACTTGAATTTATGCTAGATGAGTTGGACGAACCACTCAACATGAAGAAGAAAAAAACCACTCACGGTTTTTGTTTAGTGTTCTTACACCATCAGCATGTTTATGGTTCAAAACTGATTCACATGAACAAGCAGCAAAAACTGCGACGAACAAGGCGGTTAGAACATGAAAGAGCAACAGGAAAGAAAAATAACAGCAATCCAGAACTAGAATGACACAGACCAAATGAGATACGAAAGTGCTGCTGTTTTTCATTTTCCGTGCTATTTTTAGACTTCCAATCAATATTTCTGACGTATTGTGTAGTTGCAATAGAATCAGGCCCTTCGAATAACAATTTTGGTACCTAACTCAATAATATCCGTTGCAAATATTCCCGACTTCTTGCTCAACTGTTACTAGTAGCCACAGCCACTCGAAGCCACATGACTGGACGTGGATAGAGATTGGCGGGTTTCGACGTCAGAATCAGATTCAACATCCTCGATAACGCTGTATCCCAATTTTCAGCTCCAAAATCCTAGTAGTTTGGCGGGAGTAACCTAAACAAAATACACTGCCAAGGTGATGGCACAGGAGCTTCCTCGTCACAATCAGAGTGACCCATTATAAAATAGAACAGACTCGGAAGCAAAATAACATAACATTACATTACATTACATTACATTACATAACATTACATAACGTTAAAAAATACATATTACATAACATTACATTACATAACGTAACATTACATAACATTACATGAAATATACATATTATACATAACATGACTTCCATAATACATTACGTACATTATACATAACTAGCCTGACCGCTCGCTTCGCTCGCTATCCGAGATTCGCTGTACGCAGTATCGTGGAACCAACAAACGACGGAAAAATCCCATACCCTACCGGGTATTTGTGCCCAATTTTATCAAAATCCGTCAAGCCATTCAGGAGTTGACCATGGTCGACCATATTTCCGCTATGGTCAGGGAATTAAAAATGCGCCTACGTTCAACTTGGGAGGCTACCGGATATTGGTGCCGAATTTGGTCGATATCCGTTGAGCAATTCGGGATTCGACCATGGAGGGACCCATGGATGCGCTAAGGTCGACCGCGGGGGTAGTCCGAAGGGTCGATCGTAGATGGAATTTCACGTAGATTACGAATACGCGATAAAAAATAGGGGTTACCATTTCAATTAACGAAGTTGACCATGGTCGACCATAGTTCCGCTATGGTCAGGGAATTAAAAATGCGACGTTGCACAACTTGGGAGCCTACTGGATACTCGTGCCAAATTTGGTCGATATCCGTCAAGCCATTCAGGAGTTGACCATGGTCGACCATAGTTCCGCTATGGTCAGGGAATTAAAAATGCGACGTTGCACAACTTGGGAGCCTACTGGATATTCGTGCCAAATTTGGTCGATATCCGTCGAGCCGTTTGGCCGTGCATAGAAGGACAGACAGACAGACAGAGCGCATGCGCAGGGCGAACCGCTGGCTCTATCATGTTGAAATTTATATGGGACCTCAATGGGCCCTACCCGCTTAATCCCTGAGAATTACATTGAAATTGGGTGAAATCTTTGGTTACTACGGCTGTAACAAGGAAATTGAATCTATTTCACGCCAGCGCATGCGCAGAGCGCACCGAGGGTCCGATCATGCTGAAATTCATACTGGAACTCACTAGACCTTGTCCAAACAACCCTTGAAAATTTGAGCGAAATTGAATTAAAATTGTGAATGTTATGCGTGTTTGTTGAATTTAACGTTAGCGCATGCGCAGGGCGTACCGCTGGATCAATCATGTTGAAATTTGTATGGGACCTCAAGGGGCCATATCCGCACCATCCCTCAAAATTTGAGCTGAATCAATTCAAAATCGTGGAAGTTATGGCTGTAACAAGGAAATGCGGACAGACTCACAGACTCACAGACTCACAGACTCACAGACCGACAGACACGGAACCAAATTTGTTCAGTAGGCTTTGAAACGCAAAATGCAAGTGGAAATTTTGATTTCTGAAGACAAAAATTTTTTGGCTCACGAAAGTGAACACAAGGCTTCCGCTGCTTCGCAGACTCGGAAGCAAAAGGTGTGCGACGTCATCATTCTGGTATAAGTATCTCTCTCACACTCGGTTCCATCGTACGGAAGCGAGAAGGCAATACATACCAGATGGCGTCGCACGCTTTTTCCTTCCCCCTTTGCACCACTTCCATTCATTTCCGACCAATCATATAGCACCTTTTTGGTTAGACCCACAAATTGAAAGAATAAAAAAATGCTGCAAAGCCCTTGTCACATGGGTTTATTATTCTATTGGACATACCTACAGAAATCTTGGCCGTTCGTGTATTGTTTCTTTCATGTGCGGTAATTGAAATAGTTATTTTTGATGGTTTCCGCCAATTTTGACCCCCAAAACACGAATTAGGTACGCTCCTTTTTTTTTTGCAAATTATCTTTGGTCATTGGTAGTGCCATTTAATCGTCTTGATTCACCTGTTGAAACTTTTTCTGGTGTTATTATACAAATTGATGGTGATTTCAGACGATTTTCCAGGTTTTTGACTCATAAAAAATCAATTTTAAGAGCTGAACATTTGGTAGAACCTCAATTTTTCACTCTTTGGTCAAAATTGACTTCACATTCGTCTTCTCGTCCCAAAAACATGGAAAAAGATACCTCAAAAGCTCATGTAACTAACAGTTACTAAAACACAAAACGTACCCATTTTTATACACATTTTCACTCATAATACCCCTGGGTATATTCCGATCGGGCTGCAAAAATTCGAGACACAACTAGGGCCCTAATGGAGCATGTGTGCGGAAGAACGAATTTTTTAGACCAAAAATGAAGCCAGTATGCGTGATACGGCGGACGGACATTGCATTTTTGGAATCTACGCAACCTGAAACGGAAAAGAAAAAATTTTGAGGGGGCGTTATAAAAATTGTTTGCTGAGCGAATACACAGGTGTATTATTCACAGAATAATAAACTAAAAGGGACGTCCATTCCTCGTTCCAGTATTTTACTCGGATTAAAATATTCGTTCCTCGGAGTATTACCCTTGGGTTTTACGTTTCCAATTAATTTTACTTTGGAAAACTTTGAAGAAAGTGTGTAGCTAGTAACAGGAGTAAAGTTGAAAGAAGAGGAGGAGTAAAGTTGGAGATTGATGCGTGAACATTCGAAAAGAGTGGGTAATCTTTAAAAACCTGTATTTTCCACACGATACTCAAGATTCTTTCTTCCAGTTTTTGTAAACTTAAATTACTTTCATGTTTGAGGGTAGTTCGAAAACCCAAACCTAATGATTCACTGTTCGTATAAAACTAACATGAAGCAAATGAAAACACGGAATCTGAACTCAATGATTTCAATGATCAATCCATGATTTCCATGAGCACAGTTTCTTCAAATACTGTATCAACAGGAATTTTTCACGTATCGCTTATGTAAAACTTCAACTTGGTTCTACGAAATCGCTGAAGCCGAATAGAAGAAAGAACCTGGGATGGAACGATGAAAACAATCAGTAGCAGGGCGATTCATGCAGAGCGAGAAAGGTGAGGATGACAACATACTTCGATAATAAGATTACCTAATAATCACGACCAACGATCAAAATGTATTCCTTCGAGCCGGATTTGAACCAGCGACCTATGGATATCTGAACAACTTTCTCCATCTACAGTCCACCGCTCTACCAACTGAGCTACCGAAGGACCTATTTGCAGGACCTGACAATCTAATTCAGCTGGTCTAAAGAATTTGGCATACGCACAAGCCAGAAATATTCAAAGCTAACTCGAATGTGCTTTCTACAGCTGACAAGACATTTGCGGCTTTTACAGTTGAATAACACCCGTATTAATTCGTAAATGGCATAGAATGTGTACCCGCCAAAGAAGTATGGCTTTCAACGCTGCTTGCTGAGGAGCTCTGTTAGTAAAATCTCTGAAACCCTCCAGTTTTCCCTAAACGGACTCCCGTTTCTCTAAAGCTCTCCGGTTTTTCCTAAAATTCCAGCTTGGATTGCTAAAATTCCTTTCCTCAAACTTCCCGTTATATACCCTCTCCTATCCTCACCTTTCCTAAGGATGAACCCTCTGGTGTTTGCTTGGTTTCCTAATGGTATACCTTTCCTCACGGTATACCCACCGCTTTTTGCATGGCTTCAGTGATTTTACAAATGAAGCTTCCGCCAAGCAGCGATGAAAGCCATACTACTTTGGCGGGAAAAATGTTTATCAATCCTTTATGCGGCTGAGGAGGATCTTTTTACATTGATAGTTTTATGGTTATTTCTGATGCCACTAACACTATCCAATGAAGTTCAATTAAAAGAACAGCCTATCCATTTAAAAGTGAAAATAACTTTCCTTTCTGATTAAAAAAAAAGTTTGAAATGTTTTTCAAGTAATTTTTAATTCGGTTTTTTTAAAGCGCTGTTAGGAGAATGGGGGGGGGGGGGAGCAATCCTATAAGATCCCAGAATGGTGTTAACCGGGTAGGTAGAACTACCAAGGGTGGTAACCACCGGGCACACATCCAAGCACCTCGAAAAGATCCCAGAATGGTGACGACGCCTGGATGGACCTGACGCCTTAGTGGTAGACACCTTATAGGTGGTAACCAGAGGCGTTAGGTCCGACACCTCACCTCATCACACCTCGCCTCTCACCTATACCAACCACCACAGTACTGATTTTCGAATCAGTACCTTCCTCTACGCATTTGATAAAGTTGAAAGTTGAGGGGAAAGTTACTTTTTGGTGGATGAAGAAAAACACGTAAGAAAAATGCGATTCAAAGAAGCCACTTGCTTATGTTACACGGCTATAACGCGTCGACTGGCCATCTCCAATCTGCTGCCACCGGCCAGCCATCAACTCATATCCGTACAACGTCACAGGCAACATCAGGGCCCTATTTCCTTGCCTCTTTTTTGAAATCTCAGTCACTCGAGATCTGAAGGAGGCATATTTTCCCCATTCAGTCCTACGATCGTCTATCTCACATCATAAACTACCGAGAAAAAAAATGCAAGCAGAGTTCAAGGACAAGGGCAGCAGGATTCAAGGGTATGGAGAGCTCAAGGTATGTATGGACTCGGTTGGTCTGTTACTGTGAAGTTCTATAGTAAATAACAGAGTTTGATATCCGAGTTCAAATTTGGATACCCAAAATCAGATATCGTGATACGTTGGGGCTATCATAGATACTTCAAATAGCCTTCCATGGAATTTCATCTCAGCCGCCTTCCCAGCGTGAACGTAGTATATAAGTGGAATACTGACTTCCTAAACTCTGAAAAGTTCGGGGTACACTAATCCTGGTAACGTGTGGCCTCGGAAACGATAAAAGACGTCAACTGGGCTTCTTGTAAGAATGGAACTATGGCAATTAGAGAAAACCTGTTCCCGAAGGGTACGGAACTATTAACAGGCGAAGAAGGAATTTTGAACATCCACAAACAAAGGAAGGACAATTTCCCCGAAACAACGAGCTCCTCCGTCACAACGGAGAGGAGTATTGCGTTACTACGATGGCCTCGAGTGCTTACGTTGCGCTTCAAGTCAGTAGGGTACTCTTTAGTGGGCTAAGAATAGAGCTGAGGTTGGTGTTGAAGAGGAAGACGAGATTTTTTATTCAGCGATAACACTGGGCTCACCTATACCAAGTGCTACACGATGACGAATTCCGTGTTGCACCGAAATACATATTTTGGCACAGCAGCGATGTCTTTTTTTTACAAGGTCTTGAAGAACATGAGAAGGGAGAAGGATTGTCCACTTAAATTTATTAAGGACAAATCTGGGAAGCTGCTGACCAACGAGCGAGAGGTTATGGCCAGGTGGAAGGAGTATTTCGAGGAGCTACTTGACTGTGGCTCGGCACACCTGCACTTGGGATATGAACCCAGCCATCATGATAGAGACTGCTTGAGCCCTGCAATCACATTGGAAGAGCTCCAGAAAGCCCTGGACAAAATGAAGCTTGGCAAGGCAGCAGGCGAGGATGGTATTACCCCTGAAATGCTCAGATACATGGGAAAAGAAGGCCGGCAGCTGCTACTACGAGTGATGAATTTGGCTTGGCATACAAAGCGAATTCCCTCAGACTGGGAAGTTGCCATTGTTGTTCCGATCTATAAGAAAGGTGACAACAGAGAATGCTCTAATCATAGAGGGATCTCGCTGCTTAGCTCACCAGGGAAGGTATACTCCAGAATCTTGGAAACTCGTCTTAGAGAGGAGGTTGAGGACAAATTGGAGGAAAGCCAGTGCGGCTTTCGGCGTGGAAGGGGGACCCAAGACCTCATATTCACACTACGTCAGATTAGCGAAAAGGTGATTGAGCATAATGGTTCAGTACACATCTGTTTTTTGGATCTCGAGAAAGCCTTCGACCGGGTCCCCTGGAATGAATTATGGAAAGTGCTTGAGAAAAGAGAGGTATCAGGGAGTCTCATCAAGGCAATACAGAGTTTTTATCAGACTTGTCGCAACAAAATCCGAACCTCTGGGTCCACTTCAGAAGAGTTCGCGACAACAGCTGGAGTGCGACAGGGCGATATCCTCTCACCATATCTCTTCATTATCCTGATGGATGATATAATGAAAGAGTGCAAGCCTTACACCAAAAAGTATGCTATCGGGAACTGGAAGATGAGACAGGTGACGATTTCGGAGCTCGCCTTTGCTGATGACGTTGCGTTAATAGCCAAGAGTGCTGCAAACCTACAGTTCAATCTTAACTTCTGGGAAGAGGAAATGAGATCGAGAAATATGGTCATAAGTGGCACCAAGACTAAAACCATGGTTCTCTCTCGCAGTCCAACCCAGCACACTATATACCTCTCGGGACAGCAACTGGAACAGGTCAGCAGCTTTAAATACCTCGGAGCAACAATAAGGCAGAATGGGGCCATCGATCAGGAAATAGGTGAACGGGTAGCTGCGGCTGGACGACTGTACCATGGGATCAACCGGGGCTTCATAGGGAAAAGAGAGGTCAGTAAAAACACAAAAATGGTGGTGTTTAAAACCGTCTATACACCAACACTGATCCACAGCTCAGAGTCGTGGGCACTCACCTCGAGGTTCAAGAGTCGCCTTCAAGCTGCTGAAATGCGTTACCTGCGGAGGGTGGAAGGAAAGACTCGGAGGGATAGAGTGCGAAATCAGACCATAAGGAGCAACCTAAATGTCCAGCCTCTTCAAACAACTATAGAACAGGCTCAGCTCAGATGGTTTGGCCACGTGGTACGAATGCCGGAAACGCGATATCCTCGAAAGGCATGGGAGGCTAGGTACATGGGCAACAGATCCAAGGGGAGACCACGAACCAAATGGGAGGACAACGTTCGTCAGGCGCTAGAGGACCGCGGAGTGCCCTGGATACAGGCTCGATCCCGCGCCGCGGACAAAAAAGGATGGAGGGCTCTCTTAAAATCCTCGACACCGCAAGGTACAAGAGGACCTGACTAAGTAAGTAAGTAAGCGATGTCTCTACTAGATCGTGAATAAAGTTCGGGATAGAGATGTTCACAGAAAACGTTGATTTCGAATCACTAAGCGCCAGAAAAACCTGTTCGATACATTTTATTAAGGAATATTTTTCTTAAGGAAAACGGTATTTTATATGGTTTTTGTTTTTGGTGGTTTGTATGGTGGTGTTGGTTGAAGTTTTTTATGGTTTGGTTGGTGGTTTTGTGGGGTACTAAACTATTCCACTATTCTACGTAATAAGACGGGTAAGACGTAGGCGTTCCCTTGGGTGTTAAGGACCCTTCAGGCACGAGAGAACGGTGGCGTCATAGTATCTTATCCTTATAAGGACTGCCACTCCAACAATATGAAACGTATTTTGTAGATATGTGCAGGGAACATGCAACGTTGGCTCCTTGATTGCCTCGGATTAAGATGGAAATGATGGTGTAGTAGCGTCTGCGCATGTTCAAAAAGGAAACTATTGTAAGGGACCTCAAGAACGAGGCATATTAACCAACACTAATATAATCCGTGATCGTCTTCTAGAATGTTGTCGAGGTGGTCTGTTACGAATATCATCCCAATTGGACCAATGGTAGTTCTGCGCAAGCTTCAAACAATACATAAATAAAAGTGAAAAAAAGAAGAAAAAAACAACGCTTTTACTTCGCAATGGTATGAAAATAATAAAAATAATTCTTTCCGCTAACCGGGAACATTGGAGTTTTTATGACAAAAAAAGCACTAAAAAAAGCGTATTTGTCTTCTAAGATGGTAGTTTTTTAAATTTCATTGGAATTTACGGTAGAAGGTACTTACTTACTTATATCTTGCAGATATGAAACATATTACGGGCGGCCCACGTTTTTATTTTTAGTAATAAAAAGTTCCTATGTCCCCGGGAAGCACAAATAAATTATTTTATTCTTTTAAAACCATTTCAAAATAAAACAGTGTTTTTAGGAAGTTTTTTATTTACATATTTTTATTTTAATCTTTTTGGTTTTTATAATCTTGTAATCAATTTTCATGCTACCGGGGAACATGTGAATTTTTTATTACTAAAAATAAAAGTGTGGGACAGTAATTTATTAGTTAATTAATTAATTAATTAATCATTGGTGCTTTTTATGACTTATTCATGTATTGCCATTTAAGATAGATGACTATGCAAAATTTCAGCTCAATTGGACATCGGAAAGTGGGAGAAAAATCGATTACAAGATTTGACGGCCAGCCACAGAGCAAGTTAAATAAAAGCCAGTAATAAAAACAACTGCTTGTGAATATATCGTCTGATGTTCGCCTATAAATAGGAAATAAGCGGTACTTAAAGCCTGGTTATAAGCAATCTCTGTGTACTTCAGAAAAAATCGCTAATGAATCCGTTGCAGTTGTGGCCTATCCCTAATCAATCCCTATCCCTATCTTCCTGACTCATGTCCAACTAGCTGACAGCAACAATGGAACTCTCGTTTTCTGAGCCAGCTTTTCCCCAGCTTAGTGAATATCAATTTATTCTGGATTCAGATACGCTAACCCAGTTACGAATACCTGATTTATCATATGGAGATAATGGGTTCCTGTTTTTCAAACTGGGAAATACTGAGCTTTTATGGATGGAAGAGGCAGCAAAACTGACCAGTTGTGTTTTGATACCTATCAAGGCCTCAAAATTTTGGGAACTTTTGATGAAAATGGTTTCTATACGAGGTTCTGGCTTTCATAGAAAACAAATCTTCAACTCCCTTAATTGACAGAATCGGGACTCGATTACCTATCACATCTGGGCGACAAACTTCAAGTGTAACTCCGATCAACTATCTACAGCTGCTACCTACTTTGCATCCATGAGGCGATTGATAGACGCATTGCCCAACTCTGGCTGGCAGAATTTCCTATTTTTAGCGCTAGTCAGTCAGTTACTAACTAATTGGCTTGTTACTGGAAGAAGTGATAAAACGGCCTAGAATGGCTTAATTTTGACACATCAGAGCCGACCAACTAATTATTCCATGTAAATATATGTGAAGAAGCCGTACTGCCACTGGCTGGCAGGTTGGTACTGCGTCAGTCGCAAACGGGTGTAGGGTTGTAGCATTTAACCTCCGGCAATGATCGTAAATGGGGGTCAACCTGTTGTGACAAACCGCCGCAGCGTGTTCTACCTCTCGGATGAGGGAGTGGAGTTTGATCTGACCGTAAAACATCATCTGTGTCCACCCTCGTTTAGAGCATTCCCTGTGGAGGTTAGAGCGTCACAGTCGGGGTGCACTACCAGCTCCGTCACCTAAGAGTAGTACATAAAACATTTCATATTTTACACACCATGTGTGGACAGCAGATTAGTTTACTGCAAGGTAAAAGCCCCAGTGCTGGACATTTCTTGAAAAACCTTGTAAAATAAGGATTTCAGTTGGGTTAGGGACTTGACATTTTTGAAATACTGTCAAGAAAGTCATCATGAACCAGGACAATGAAGAAGAAGACATTTGCTCTGAATAGGAAGTCACAGTGATGATTCGATAATGAGGTGTCGTTACATGCTCATCAGGAGGCTGTTTTCTGATCAAAAATGACAAGATATACGAGACGCGTATTAAGCCTATTTTTGCATTTCCTTGGTGTATTTTAATGTTTCTAGACACATTGTTGCTTAGGTAATGATTCTCAATCATTTCCACATATCGATTCCACCAACTATTCCGTTTGTTGTTGGGGGAAAAAAGCTATTTCTGTAAGTCCGCAACCAGTGCCCCAAACATTCTCTTTGCACTAGTAGCGGACGACCTCTGTCCGCCTCTAGTTCACATCCCATGACGTAATTTTATAGGTGACTTCACTTATTAATGTATTAAGGAATGCAATGAATCAATTCTCACTCAGAATAGAGGTGTCTGACTAAAGGCGGACAGGGGTGTCCTCTACCGATGCTTGTGTGTCCGCACCTAGTTCACCCCGTCCGCTACTAGAACTTGAGTTGTCCCAACTAGTTCACTCTGTCCGCTATTGGAACTTGGGATGTCCGATACTAGTTCATTTCAAAATAAAGGCTCTTCCTTGCCTGACGTGACTTTGGATTTGCTTATACTTTGTCACTAGCTTAACTACTCGTAAGTTTTCATTTTATTATTATATTACTGCTAGTAGTATAACAATAGTATATATGTACAAGCTGTTTTTATATACCTACTTTATGTTCATACGCGTTAAAATAAACTTATTTTCCAATGAAATGATTCAGTTCGCTACTGTGTCCGCCTTTGGTACATCATGTGTCCGAATCTTGAGCAGTCACATTTTTGGGTATCTGCTAATCTTGCATTTTAATGATCAGGAAAATTTGAGTTTTCGCCCATTTGATACTACTGACGACTTTAGTGTTCAAAATATTAAGGAACGTTCAGAGCACACCATGAACACCAGAAAATGAATTTTACTCGTATTAGTCAAAATGCAGAGTAAAAAACAGCAGCAATTTCCTCAGGATTTTTTCTCTTTGGTCTATTTTTATTACATCAAGTTGTACAACTCATCAGTATTCTATTGTTGACTTAATTCTACTACGAGTACATAACATCATCACAAGATAAGGTACACAACTTGATTGTGTTCTATTTTGATAACCACTGAAAATAAATCTCATTCATTTCACTTCGTTAGTTCGTGTGACTTTTTTCTTTTCAGTCTTCTTATATATCATCAACGTCAAGCAACTGGACAGCTTCGTGTTAGCATGACCTCCTAGCCGCTCTATGTGGGAGACGGCAATTTTCTTTATGGTGTCGATAGTTTCCACCTCAAGATCGTGGTAGAGGTTCATTCTGTTCTGGAAGCGCTGGATTATCTCCCGATTGCTCTCAGCAGTGTAGCCCCACAGCTGCACTCCGTAAGTCCATACAGGTTTCAAGACTTGGGTTAATTTGTTTATCATGGAGGACTTCGATCGCCTGCCCGTCAACCAGTACATTTTTCTAAATTTTAGGACCAGTTCTGAGTTAGGTTTACTATTTTCAATAATGAACCTTTGGAATCGACCATGAACATTTTTGTTTACCCCCCCCCCCCCCCCACCAACAAAAAAATTTCATGGTTTACGTTTCAAGGGACGTAGAATACGAATATCCAATAAGTAAAAAAAATTTCAGACCGTCCGCCTACGCCGTCCGCGGCTTTTTCCATAGTTCCCATGAACCAAAATTCACGAAATTTGGTACATGGGTCCCGTTTGGGATCTAGTTGGTGCTCGAAGCTCGGTGTTAGTGTCACCCAACTCTAAGGGGTGATAAATAGGGGTTGAAATATCCACAGTATCCCTATCTCGGAAAATTGTATTTTGAGGTGTGGGTTTTCTCGAATTTTTAGAAAGCGTTATTTTTTTCTGAATTTTTGAGACCACCCGAAACATTCTACGATGTTGCCATAAAACTGAATTTGCCTTAAAGATCAGCGTGTATGAGAGCGCACAACCTGGATTGACAGTGCACATCACTTGCCTCATACCCATGCGGCCCTGTAGCTCAGTGAGCTAGGCGTCGGGATCCCACGCTGAAAGTCTCAGGTTCGAATCCCAGCCGGGACCAAAACATATTTTACACTCCACATCAACAATTTACCTTCACAACTACATCTGAATTTTGCCATTTTACATACTGGTTTTCATGAAACTGTAATTCCCGGGCCGGCTCCAGTACTCGATTTAGGCTTTTGCGGGGGGAGCTCGGGAGTAGGTGTTGACCATAGAAAACAGTGATCTACGCAGAAGGGGCATCTATACAGGTAAATAATAAACCGTTGTGTAATAATTTGCAGCGTTTTTCTTCCGAACATGCCCTTTCCATCTCAGTCTCGCATCTAATGTCATTCCTAGATACTTCTCGTCGTTGGTGTACGGAATTATATCACTGCTGGGGCATGCAGTCAACTTTGAGATTCGTGAAATCTATATGAACTGAATCTGCTTCGATTAATTTCATTATCCAACTGGCTGTCCATTTTTGTAATTGGGAGATAGAGCGATTAAGTTTGCTGATAGAGGTGCTGATATTTCCCCCCCAACTACTAGTACTGCAGTATAATCTGTCAAGGTGGCTGTTGTGTTTCCTTCAATTTCAGGTAGAGCGCTGGTATAGAGATTCCGCTACTGGAGGAAACCACGTCCAGGAGGAAACCGCTCGTTTCAGTCATTCAGAACAGGACCGACTGGACAGCGCAACGTGGAACCATAAAATGGCACTGGAATGATACATTATTGTCGTGGTATCCTCCCAGAACCACCTCCTGTGAAATTAAGATCTCGCCAATAAACATAGAAGTGGGGACGGAAGATGCAGGAGAGCCGAGGAACCTAGTGGGGATCCCCACCATCCTCCACCACCTGGAGGATGGAGGGAGATAGCCCTAAGGGCTATAAATACTCGCCTCCATCGCCTTTCCAACCATTCTACGCTCTCCTCTAGTTGAAGACTACTCTCTCGCTCCTCACTCCTCATCTCTGTCCTTAACCTAAAAGATCCTGGGCATGGTGGTCGTCTAGTACAATAACCAAACCAGGCAACGCCTCCTAAAAGATCTTGGGCATGGTGGTAGCTCTGTTCTATAACCAAACCAAGCACATATCCAAAAAGATCCTGGGCATGGTGGTAGCTCTGCACTATAACCAAACCAGGCAACGCTCCCGAAAAGATCCTGGGCATGTGGTAGCTCTGCCCTATAACCAAACCAGGCAAACATCCCAAAAGATCCCGGGCATGTGGTAGCTCTGCCCTATAACCAAACCAGGCAAACATCCCAAAATATCCCGGGCATGTGGTAGCTCTGCCCTATAACCAAACCAGGCAAACATCCCAAAAGATCCGGGGCATGTGGTAGCTCTGCCCTATAACCAAACCAGGCAAACATCCCAAAAGATCCCGGGCATGTGGTAGCTCTGCCCTATAACCAAACCAGGCAAACATCCCAAAAGATCCCGGGCATGTGGTAGCTCTGCACTATAACCAAACCAGGCAACGCCTCCTAAAAGATCTTGGGCATGGTGGTAGCTCTGTTCTATAACCAAACCAGGCAAACATCCCAAAAGATCCCGGGCATGTGGTAGCTCTGCCCTATAACCAAACCAGGCAAACATCCCAAAAGATCCCGGGCATGTGGTAGCTCTGCCCTATAACCAAACCAGGCAAACATCCCAAAAGATCCCGGGCATGTGGTAGCTCTGCCCTATAACCAAACCAGGCAAACATCCCAAAAGATCCCGGGCATGTGGTAGCTCTGCCCTATAACCAAACCAGGCAAACATCCCAAAAGATCCCGGGCATGTGGTAGCTCTGCCCTATAACCAAACCAGGCAAACATCCCAAAAGATCCCGGGCATGGTGGTAGCTCTGCCCTATAACCAAACCAGGCAAACATCCCAAAAGATCCCGGGCATGGTGGTAGCTCTGCACTATAACCAAACCGGGCACAACCTACCCTAATCGCCTCTCGTAGTGGATGCCCGTCAACAACGCATTCACTACAATTATCATTGGTTGTTATTAGTTGCATTATGTTACATTACCATTATCATTAGTTGGTAGGTATATAATCATTAGTTGTTAGTTGCATCTGAAGCAAATAATTGAGTTATTAGTACCTACCTGCTGACAAATAACAGCTAAATTTAGCTGCAATTATAATTATAATAACTCATTTTAACGAATTCCGGTCGAAAAGGCGCTATTGCAATGGGCACAACATTTTTAGTGCACGAATGTGTGAATGTTCAACGACGAGGCAATCTTCAACAAGAGTTGCCGGTTTGCAAATGTCAGAGTTAAATTATGAGGAAAAGCGATTCTCTAAACTGAGTATTAAGTGGTAAGTATAAAAAATTGCACACTCGAAATAAACAATTGGCCTCGCTGTAATCAAAACTTTTAATTTCATCAAACTATCATGTAAGTAAATTGCCTTTCACTTCAAAAAAAGCAGTTTACTGCAAGAAACAAAATTATATACTAAATCTCAAATGATTTTTCAACCCACCAAAACACAAAAAACTGCCTTTTTTGCGGTTGTTGTCTCGTTTTATTATCCGCTGCAACTAACAACTACCTACTCACACTTGATTTGCACAACAGTGAGATCGGATACAACCTATACACAGCGCAGTACAATGCACCAAATACATAATAGACATAGCGTATTACACTGGGCCCATACAAGGTTTTGCACATAAAAGATCATAAACTGATTGAACTTTGATTGACTGAACGTTAGATACCAAAGTAGAAATAAGGCAGTGTTCAAGATCGTGAACATTGTGAATACATGGGCGCCTTCATAAATATAAATTCGGCGTCGTACCTATACTGAAGGTAGGTTAAATTCAATACTTCACCTCTATTCGCTATTCGGAACACAGAGCGTTTCAGGTGCGTACTTCAGTGCTTCTAGAATACTCAGGTTCTTGAATAATCAAATTAATAGTTCGTTTAAATAATGTAAATCATTTTTTCGTCATTCAATTAAATCCTTTTGAATTTGATTCAGCGCATTCAATAGGGAGCCGTGTGGCCGAATGGCTGGTTTATTCGATCGAGAAATGAGAATTATTACACGTCCCTAACAAGCAAAGAACGACTAAGTTCCTTCCACTCACTGCGTAATATTTAATAAGCCTTTCCCCAAGCAGTAAAAAAGGAATCTGAACTACCATAAAATGCGAAAATTACTTTACAGAGTCAATTCAAAGTAGGTACATCCCGTTGAAGGGTTGAGTTCATTACTGGGAGAAAGTGGAGGGTTCGACGCCGCGGCGAGATGGGCCGTCTGGAAGTGGAGAAAGGATGTAAACTTTACAACCTACTAGTATTTGTTCGAATAAAATGTGGCCTTTCGTAATAAGATTTTGTTCGCGGAGCAATTTTTCTTTTCCACACCGTCCAAAAGCCTAACGCCCTTTATAAAAATGTCATTAATAATCCTTTTCCAAGTCCCTCGTATTTTAAAATAGTTATAGAACGTCGGGGTGCAATGAGGTCATGGAAGGGATACTAAAAACTCGGGGGGCTACAGTGTCTGCAAAAAAAAGAAGGAGTCTGATAGCTCCCAGAACGGGTAAAAGAGGCGAAGAACTACCTTTTACTGTCGACATAAAATGAAGAGGGTTAGAGGGAATGGTCTGATTAAGTAATACCGTCGTGAATCATTCAGAGCCCTTCGGTAACTATTCGCGCTTCAACGAGGATTCTTGTTTCATGAGATCGCGGAGGCACACGCCTATACTACGCTGAGAACGTAGTGCAGCATATACCTGCATCAACCGCGGTATACCTTATCATGATACATACGCGAACTAAATCACTTGCGAAGAAATCGTGGAAACCCATTTCAAAGAAAAACGGAGTTATTGAAAAAATATTATATTTCCACTAATACATGAAAAAACGCAAAAACCACAGTTATACCGGTTTCGGTGATCAAACCATCGTCAGTAACCAACAATAACTTTATTGTCAGTAACTAACAATAAGTGGTTAGATCACCGAAACTGGTATAACAGTGTTTTTTTGCGTTTTTTCGTGTATTAGTGGAAACATACTATTTTTTCAATAACTCCGTTTTTCTATGATAATATGAACTAGAAGAACGCATTATGGTTGCAGAAAGGTTGGAAAGGTCTGATGCGATCCACGTGTAACAACGTCAGAAATGGCTGAGCAGGGACGTAGCAGTGCTACTGGAAACAACGCGGGCATCACGGCTCTGTTGGACTGTGCATTCGCTAAAACGAAACCGTGTGTCCTCAAACCTCCGGTTCTATATTTAACGACCATGCAGTTGGATCTCTAAGGGTCCTTTTACTGAATCCGCCAGTAAAGTGAGCCAGTGAGTGACTTGGCAGACGTTTTCAGAGGCACTTCATATAGTCACCGTGAACACTGGCAGAATATAGCACCACCCTAAAGATGACGTCGACGTGCCTCACCTCATAATTTTCCAGATAGAAAAAATTCTGCTGCTTAATCAATAATCCATCTTCTTCTATTAAGAACTGTGCCCTCAGTTCTCGATTGGCTTCTGGCAATTGTGCATCTTCCTCCCCATTTCGCTCTTCAACTGTGCCAAATATAACCATCAACTCTAACTTTTGTTTTCGTTCACTGACCCTCCTCCCACCCCTCATCACCGTCACCTACGTGCCATTCTCCAGCGAAGGCGTGTGCTTCAGAGTCTTCTCAAGCCGCATTTACGACCTACGAGCGCGGTAACCTTATCATCAAACATGAATACAAATGCCCACATTGCCTATCGGCATTCACTTCTCCCATCCCGTCCGCTCGTCATCTCGCCGCACTCCACCCACCTGCCGTGCCGTCTGCAGTTATACTCCACCTGCGTTTGAAGTAACTTTTCATATTTCATATTCGTTTTTTTACATGAGGACTTTGTAGATATCTTGACAATTCTCGCTTGCTGCTACTATTCTCCACTGCATATTTCGAACCAGCCACCCCTTCCGACTTTCTTTCCATTTCGGAAAGGCTTCTACTACCAGACAGGTGAAAGGAACCTTACTTCCACACTTCTGGATTCTACGCTATTATCATTTAACAAAAATCAAGTGATAATTCCGTTTGTGAAACACAGAGGCGCAATGGGGCATAAAGAAACCTTCATTACAATGGATTGCTTCCACATCTACCAAGAAGCCTTGTGATTACAGTTGGGAGGAAAATAATGTTTTGTTTCACCCACCGAAAAAGTAATTTCCTCTCGCTTTTCGAGTTTCAGACAATGACAGTAAAAAGGAAAAATATGGGAGGCTGGCAACAGAAATCCTGAGACTGTGAGGGTTGGAGTCGGTGAGTGTGATCTGACAGTGCTGTCCGGGGATGGTATAATCCCAAAAGATCTCCACAGAGCAATTCACAGTCGCTGAAACTGCCGCCAAAAATGTATGCCGAACTACAAAAGGCTGTCTTGCTTCACACCGCCCGAATAGTTCGTAAAGCCATTGGATGATGGGCTTGCAGAGTAACTTGCCGCCATCTAACAGACTACCTATTCTGGAGGATGAAAAAAAATAAATAATAATAATAAAAAATAAATGAAAAAATAAAATAAATAAAAGGAATTGACCAAAATTACAATGGAAATAAAGAGAAGAAGATGCATTCAGATTTGAGGTTATGCTGATTAACTAGGACAATGTGTTAAATGACTGAGGGCCATCAGATGCAGTTGGCAGAGCGTCTAGAACACAATAGTATAATTATGTAAAATCTCAACAGCTTTGTTGAAATGAACGAATGTTGGGAATGAATAATTGTATGTTGAGGAGTTAAGTCGAGTATCCGGATTGGTCGATGGCAACCAAGGATCTGTTCAGAAGGAGTTCATTTGAGAACAGCAAGTCTTGACATTGTTCCACACGAGCGAGGATGGAAGAAGAGTTGAAACTTTTGGTTCGCACTCAACGGCATTAAACGTCAGATGAAAGAGAGAGTGTGTGGATTTTCTGAGAATGTAATGTGAGGACTCTTGAGCAGTATTTGCAGATGAGAACTTGTTATACAGGAAAGGAAGGTATGTGGGGAAAGAGCGAGCGAGGCTGTGGTCTCATTTTGAGCAAAACCCTTTCATCTAACCGAAGGTGATTCTACTCAACAACTTGAACTGAGCGAAGGCAAACGGTTTGTGTTGCATTCATTTTACGCTGCTTCGCCCAACGTAATTGCCGCTATGTAGGGGTCAGAGCTTCATCGCAAGACTACATGATGATATGGGGATCAGCAGGTGAGTCGAGTGCTTTCTGAATCTACGGATGCATGAAAAGGGAATACATTCTCGCATATTATATTATGAGGATGAGAAGAAGGGGGGGGGGGGGGGGGGGTGTGGCCGGACGCGTCGATTGCTCATCTGTACTTGACCGTACAGATATAGGGGGACGGCTATGAACAGGTCCTAAAAATCGGGCTATTCAGACACAGAGGGTAAGCCCTTCTTAGGACATTTTCACGTTTATCACGAATACTACGGGTCCCTAAAAAAACGGATCCCTTTCCAAATGAAAAACTTTTTTCTTTTTTCTCATGTTTTTGGTCAAAAAGGAGAGTTCAGACCGAGATAATCCATTGATGCAAGGAGACAGGCCATGAACGAATTTTGAAGAAGGAGCTAATATAATATGTCTTGAGTTATTATTCTATACCCCTACCTATTTCTAGTGAATTTATATGGACTTTTGGTGTTTTAGCCATTTTACAATTTTCAGTGGTGTTTCAGCCCAAAAAACTCGAATTTACCTACACTTTGTGTTTACAACATTCCCATCTTCGAACTCACCCCTCCGTTGGTAGCAATCTCATATTTCGTAGCCAATGTCAGAATCTGGAGTGACAGCAAAACTATATATGAAGAAAACACATACACATCAAGAAATGAAAAATAACACCAGGAATAGATTCAGAATGTCTTGAAACGGATTTGTATCGAATCGCATGGCAAAAATTCATGTACCTACTAAAAAGTATGGACTCATCGCACCAGCTTACTTTTTCCGAAAATTCGGAAACACTTCGAAATAAACATTGTAGGAAACGGGAGTCTGTGTAAAGTGTGACGAAATAAGGACCAACATGTAATTTTTTCAATACATGTTCAAATTCAATGAAAATTGTGAAATTAGGAAATCACCATCATTTTTAAGACAAAAATTGATATAATCAGGAGGTTTCCTATGTGCCGTAAAACTATCCCACTGTTTTCCCTTAAAAACTATGGATTTCAGGTGTCTAAACAATTCCTGGAATTTTAAAAGGCCACTACAATCGAAATAGCATACATGGGAGGTTTACTGTAGTATTTTTATAATATATAGTATACTAATTCTAAGTAGTATTTTTTTTTCTCCTAAATATTTTCAATTGGTTTTTATATCTGAGCGTTCTTTCTTGTGTTGTATGCACACAAACCAGTTACATTCTATAATAACCGTAGAAAAAGGGGTATAATCGCCATCAACGTCAAAATCGACAAGACCCTGAAGTATTGACATTCAATCTGGGGCCACCCTATACGATTCGAACGTTCGATTTGATTAGACGGCACCATGTTTTTATATCTACCTCATTCATGTGACTATTATCCTGTGCACAACACGGGCATATTATATTGTGGTTCAACGTGTAAAATGTTCCATTCATTTTACGTGGCATATATACCTATTCTGGGTTATTGCGACGTTAATACATATACATTAGGTCGATAAGTGTCGATCAAAAATTTTTTTGCTGAGCGAATACATAGGCGTATTATTCACATAATAATAAACCAAAACCTTGTTTGACTCACGCCACACACATCAACCGCCCAGCCTTGTGAGTCGTAGAGACTGATTGCTTGCCCATCGAACAAATTTATCGACACTTATCGACGACTCATAAGGCTAGACAATCAAAGTGTGTGGCGTGAGTCAACCAAGGTTTTGGTTTATTATTATGTGAACAATACACCGATGTATTCGCTCAGCAAAACATTTTTTGAACACACCCTCAAAAACTTTTACGTCTCAAGGTGCGTAGATTCCAAAAATGCAATGTCCGTCCGCCGTACGCCTCGTCATCCATATCCAACTTTATTTTCGGTGTAAACACTTCGCTCTTTCGCACACAGGCTCCATTTGGGCCCTAGTTGTGTCCCGGAACACTGCTGCCCGATCGGAGTGAACCCAAGGGTGTTATGGGTGAAAAACGGGTGTAAGAACAGGTTTTTTAATGTTTTTTTTTTAGTAACATGAGCTTGTGTGGTACTATTTTACATGTTTTTTAGGGTGAGGGGACCGAATATGAAGTCGATGTTGACGAACGAGCGAAGAACTGAGGTTCTAACGAAGGGCCTTAAATTTACCTTAAATTTTGCTCTAAAATCGTCGCTCTTTCGCATACAGGCTCCATTTGGGCCCTAGTTGTGCTCCGAAGCTCGGCAGCCCGATCAGAATACATCCAGGGGGTTATGGGTGAAACATTTGGGCAAAATTAGGTATTTTGTAAACTATCTGTAAACTTCGGCTTGAGAGGTACCTACCCTTTTCACGTTTATTAGGGCGAAGGGACCAAATATGAAGATGACTTTAACCAAAGAGTGGAAAATTGAGGTTCTAACGAAATTTCAGCTCCCAAAATTCATTTTTTATGAGTCACAATCCTGCGAAATTGTCTGAAATCACCATAAATTTGTATAATAACACTAGCAGTAGCATCAACAGGTGAATCGAGACAATTAAATGGCACTATCAATGATCAAAGATAGTTTGTCAAAAACAGGAGCCTGATTCGAGTATTTGGAGGCCAAAATTGGTGAAAACCATAAAAAGAAGCTATTTCAATTATTGCACATGAAATAAACAATAAATGAACAGCCAACATTTCTTTAGGTATGTCCAAAAGAATAATAAACCCATATGACAAGGACTTCGCAGCGTTTCTAAATATGTTAGGTACTAATCAGGTAGTGGCTAGTAGATAGGTTGAGGCTTGGCGCTTACACTTGTAACAAAATACTGTGGTGCTGGTGGGTGCTAGGGACTATGTACAGGCAGGTGTCGGCGAGATGCATAGCATGGAAGCCTCGACACCTCGGACTACTCGAAGCGCGAAAGGCATTCGAGAAATGGTTGACGGCTAACTGAGCTGTGCCCGTTGAGATATATCGCCGAAATCGAAAACACCTGGAAATATGGGATTTGGTAAAAGCTTTTCGGATGAATCGAATCATAACTGGGACGTCCTCATATGAAACGTGCTGGGAGCTCACATCAAATCTCGAACGAGCACCATCACGCTATCGCACTCGATACCTCTTCAACGAGCGCTAACCCACCGATGTAGGTATATCAGAATCTACGTTTGGAGAATCGCAATCCCGCGAGAACTTGTACTGCTGGCTATGTTTAACAGGGAAAATGGGCGATAATTTTGTATTATTTCAATTATTGAAAGACCGTGCAAAAAATATGTAAGTCGATGGGTACCTATCCTATGAGCGAGAACGGCCAAAACATGCATTTTGAAATTCGGTAACCATTGCTACGTCATGCAACATCACGCGCTTTCTTCCCACCATTGTCACGACTTACCCAGTTGGAATTTCGATATGAAGTTGCTACATGGGTGTTTCCAAAAGTGCGGTATTTGAAATGAAGAAAAGCGGCAACTAATTCGAAAGTGAGTCCAAATTCTCAAGTGCGCACAAACATTATTGAATTTTTGTTTTTGGTTTTTGTTTAATTCAAGTTTTATTATGAGGTGTTATGAGCAGCTAAAGACTTACCAACACGGGTGAATATTGTACACAAATTCAGTTGGAGATGAAGATGGAACATACCTGCAACAGATAAATGGAAAATTTTTTTTACTTCCACAACGATTACTAACTAAGCAAAATCCATTTATAGAATTTTATTCTTATTTATATATAACAGAATATTTCTAATATATTAGAGTATTCTAATATATTAGAGAATATTTCTAATGTATAGAGAGAAATAGTCTGTAATATATATTAGAGAATATATGTTAGAGAAATAGTAGTTCGCAGAGATTACCACTGCAACGCATCGAAGCAAGGTATCAATCAACTGTATAGATACTATAGTACATGTTGTTAGTAATACTGTCTGACAGAAAAACTGGTGACAGGACACCTAACAATCACAATACTAAAACGCTACAAATTATTACACAAAGGTTTATTATTTACCTATATAGATGCTCCTTCTGCTTAGATCACTGTTTTCTGTGGTCAATTCCCTCGAGCTCCCCCCAGGAAAGCCCTAAATCGAGTACTGGAGCCAGCCCCGGAATTAAAGTATCAGGTGCTTCCTAGCGATGATATCTGGGCCGGATTTATACAGTTTGATTCACGATCGTGTTGACGAAGCTTTACGGTGCAAACGAACGGCTGGTCGTACAATGCTCCGGGTGGTCTCAAAAAATTCTTTAGTTCAAGATCAGTTTAAAAACGTAAAAAACCATACCCTTCCACTAAAATTTTTCGAGCCACGGCGTTCTGAGTATTTCAACCCCTATCTTGAGCCCCTTAGAGATGACTGATAGTAACGCCGAGCTTCGATGACCAACTAGACCCCGAACGGGACCTATAAACCAAATTTCATCAATTTTGGTTCATGGTAACTAAGAAAAGTGCTAAGTACGGCGTAAGGCGGACAGACAGAAATTCTTTATTGCATTTTCGGATTCTACATACATTGAAACGTAAACCATCAAATTTTGAGGAGGGGTTAAAATTTTTATTTTTTTATTTTTTTTTCATGCTCGATTCCAAAGGTTCATTATTGAAAATAATAAACCAAAATAAATTAGTGTGCATTTTGGGATCCGGACGTATGTGTGGAAATCTGTCTAACAAATGTTACACAGATTTCCGCACATTCGTTTTTGTGCCTTGACTAATCCCAGTTCCTAATAACCAGCATGAATTTAGGATGATGAACTGTGATAATGAAAGAACATAGAGGATAAACTTTTGGTGGTAGGTGAAGAACAAATGGGTTTGCTCTGATGTTCAAGGTAATGATAGCAAACTGATCAATTACTCGAGACAAATTTGGAACAGTCAATGTGATTAAAAATGTGACACCAGCAGCACTTGTACGTGCAACCAGCTTTACGCGCGAATGACCAACAATGACCTAATCCTTTTCCCATATCTCCATTCATTACCTACTTGTTTGAACCTTGCTCTAACTGGCCCAGAGTCCCCTCTACACCAGCCAATCAGATGAACAAAGCTTGAACTAATCAATAAAATACTGCAATTTATTACAAAACGGTTTATAATTTTCCTGTATTGGCCCTTTTGCGTAGAACACTGTTTTCTGTAGCTATTACCTACCCTTATGCGTCTCCCAAGGACTCCCTGAATTGAACAGAGTCGAAGTTTAGCTCTCTAACGTTCGGTAACTACTGTTGCATAATTATATGCATTTTTACATCCCCCCCCCCCCCCCCTCCATCGTATCCACGCCATTTTGGTCCCACGAACCCCCTACCAGGACATTTTTCATATTCTGACGATCACTGAACCTAAGTACGACCCTCAATATATTCCTAAAATTTCACCCAAATTTGGATGGTTCTTTTGGCCGTGAACAACAAACTTGTACCTATTGACAAATAGGTATACCAGTACCTATCAATCAATAAAATCCAAAATAACCATCTTCGGTTATAACATGCAAGGTCATGGGGGTGTCGCATTTTTCACCTCAACTGTTTCCAATTTTTCCTCATTACGAAAATTAGCTAAAAGGTTGCATGCATGAACGATTCACGAATGCCCAACCAATTTGATAAAACTAGAGCTCTAAAAGTAGGAATGTCATTTCTGAACAGTTGTGTATTTGTTGGGTGCACGTAACAATGGTAGTAAAACTGAATGCGGGTAAGTTCAAAGAAGGAGTAGGGGAATGTTATCAGTCATCCAGCTGTGGATATTCGCACACAGACGTTGTTCGATCAAACCGGCTCACCCCTCCACCCACAGTCTTTTATTGAAAACCACGGAGTGCTCAAAACACCCTCTGATTAGCGTAACAACACAATGCTTGCTCATAGCGTTCGAGGGGACGCACCAGTTGTTAACTACCTAACGGTATTTGTTGCCATTGATTACCAGAAGAAGGAACACGACATTTTGACAAATTGAGCTCATAGTGTGTTTATAAAACAAGTCAACCAAATATAATTGTATGTGTACTACCATTCCCCCTTGTTCCCTTCCCAGAGTTGAACAACGATAATATCCTTTCACTAATTTGTAATCAACAGAATTTCCAATGACGATAATATGAAATTACATTTTATACTATCCCTCATTATTATCACAAATCGAAACAATCCACTGATTAGTCTTCACTGAAAACTTTTAGATCGATTTATTGAGTTTTATTACGAACACATGCAATACTTACCAAAATGTTTTTAACCATTATAACATTATAACAAAACCGTTTATATTACCATACCATCGGGGCATTACCATACTCCTCCCAAAGGTATGGTAATATTACTTCTTACACTAGCGGAACTAACCCTTTAGATTTAATACAAAACCGTTTATAGTTCCGAAACGCATTAATATTTAGAATCAAAAAGTCGACACTAGTACACATACCAAGAGACAAGATAATATACGAGTTTCCTTTGCTCCGCAACTATAGGACAAGAACACTGTTTTTAGCCCGACAGAACAATTAGGGTTCCCTCCCTCCCCACTCCCTTGTAACTCGGCCCCCTGGGGGAATTCAAACCTCGGGACCATCAGTTGCTGGAGTCACTGAAGTTTTAAATTCGTTATTTTTCAAATTTTTCTACTTCGTGTTCTTCTTCATTGACAGGGCTACAGCCTCGAAAACATAATGGATCGAGCTGAAATGTTGCACACACACAAGGATGTACCTTTTGTGCATTTTACCTCCCCCCCCACCCCTTTGAAAATTTGTATGTAAGTAGGTACTGAGCAATTTTTTAGGCACTGGGAAAACTGTAGTTCACTTCATCAATGCAAAATTATGTGATCCCCCCCCCCTCCACCAAAACAACCCTGTTGTAAAAATTTACCTGCCAAAAAACCTCCTCAGTCACAAAAAGGACTGATATCCATTTTTCTGCGCACCTCGCTCTTGGATGTGCATATAGAAACCTGTTCCTCCACCCAAACCTTGAAATTTCTTTCGACACTGAGAGGGAAGCTTTTTGCCCCCCAGGCTCCTGGGGGATCTACAGGTCAGTTCTGGACAGCTGAAAGGGACACCTGACTTTGCCATTAAAGAGGGTCTATGCATGAATGCCTGATCCGACACTGTCCGTCTCTCCTCCAATGAGGAGAAGCCACAACGGCTCATCAACAAAGTATTATCTACGTCCGCAATCCGGACTCCAAGTTTTTGCCCCATATATCTTGAAAAGTATGTTGTACATGAAGGTTGTATAGGCAAGATATGGCTTTGATCCGAACACATGGTTTATTGGCTTTGAGCTTGGATCTTACGATATCAACCCCCACGACCCCTGAAAATCGCATTGTGATGAATTTAAAATTGGCATCACGGTGGTGTGAGGGAAATTGCCCAGGCGGTTATGAGCGAATCACCACCGACGTCTGGGATCTTTTTGGAAGAGGTTTGAAGTGAATTTGCCTAGGCGGTTATGAGCGAATCACCACCGACATCTAGGATCTTTTGAGAGAGGAGGTGTCCAGGCGGTTATGAGCGAATCACCACCGACATCTGGAATCTTTTGAGAGGAGATAGAGGAGGTTTGCCTAGGCGGTTATGAGCGGATCACCACCGACATCTAGGATCTTTTGAGAGGAGGTGTCCAGGCGGTTATGAGCGAATCACCACCGACATCTGGAATCTTTTAGAGGAGAGAGAGAGCAAGGTAGGAGGAGAGAAGAGAGAGCTGGTTAGAGGAAGTGTCGAATGAAGTAAAAGTCGCAGGATCCGGGGTTTTATAGAGAAGTGAGTCCTCTCCCTCCAACCCCCTGTTGGGGGTTGATGGTGGGGCTCCAGGTTGAGTACCCTGGGTCCTGTGGCTTGTCTCCCCACTCGTTTCGTTTATTCACGGAATCTAACTTTCGTGGTTGAATGTTGGTGAGAACTTAAGTTGACTAGAGGAGTGATCCCTGGAGGGATTCACGACACGCATCAAGTGGCTTGTACTTCACATCTTTGTGTATACATCACATAGTTCTGATTTATGCGTGGCAACATATAAGATTTTCATCCGAGATAGGTTTCAGTCGAAAAACGCGGGTGGTGTTTAGGTTTTAGAAGGCGAAAATTCGTTATCTCTCCTAATGTTCCGAAGCAAAATAAAGAAAATAATAATAACTTGTTGATGCATTCTCAATTTAAACCGGATGTATGGTAGGTATCTTATTACTCACGAAGAAACCACGGCATTATCATCAACCAAAGGCCCAACATAAGTCACATGTATCTACAATTGAATGGCTATTGAAACCGTCATCAAAATCGGTTTAACATAATCTGGGTTTGAAATATACACAAGGTTACCTCTAAAAATTAAATAGACCCCTAGAACACACTCTCGCTGCTTTGCGATCATCTGGGACGGGTTTCCCAGCTTCCGGGGCACCGCTATCCACGGATCATGGCAGAGGAAACGATGTCCTGAGGATTATCATGGGCCTGCGACCTTAGGAGCGTTGGCGAGCCTGACGTTAGGAGCGTGAAATGCCATTCGACGCCCTACCCCATGATCCGACTTCCTGGAATCGACGAGCCGCATATTTATACAGGTTGTTGGCATTCTCAGTGCGACCTGCTGACATCGCCAGTGAACGTAAGCGTTTTCCTGCTTGGGTGGTAAGTTGGGCATTGAAGTTTAGAGGGGCTTTAATAACCTTAAACTGTATGCCCTACGACCAGACCGATGGCCCAGGTGCTTTGTGTAACATAGACGAGCGGGAAGATCTCACACACTTCTTGGCAACTTGTCCCCCGTTGCGAGAATTTCGGATGCGTTACTTCGGGCGGGACAGGCTTGGCAGAGGGGTGACAAGGGGGATTGGCTGGCTCTGGCTCGATATGGCATTGTGGCGGTTCGATATCGAAGAGAGCAAGTGGCTGAGTTTACCTGGTAGTATGAGGGGCTTTACATAATAATTCAAACAATATCAAAAGACAATAATTCAAACTACCAAAAGATAATATTTTGTTAGCAAGTTCTTCTCATTGTATTTTTGCAAGAATAAACATGTTTTTTCTTCTTCTTCTTCTAGTCCCCTCAAAATCGTGCACACTGATAAATTCACCCTTGAAAATTCGAAGTTCCTGAATGTGGAATAGACCTGCAATTTTTCAATTCATTCAAATTTTTATTCAAAGTGGGTTTACAAGGGGTTTGGAGAAAAATCTAGGAGACGTTTATTGTTGTTAATTAGTCGTAGAAAACCGATCCCTGAAGTTTCCTGGTCCTTACTAAGGGACACCCTGTGCATACATCAATTTACGTATTACGTATGTATGTTTTAATGTAGGGATGGATCCAAGATGCCTGAAACGGATAAGTTCTTCAAAAATTCGAAAATTCGCCGACAGGTATAGGTTGATTCATTCCGAAAGGCTTACTTGTATATTGATAAATCCGTCACTGAACTGTTTACTAATCATGGAGGAACATTTCCGAGGTAGCTAGGGAGGAAGAAAACTGCGGTACATACACATTATGGGATACACTACGCAAATCTAATAAATCCTCGGGCGAATACCATCGATTTTAATACTGGCCATTTTATTAGGGAAAGCGGTAAAATGAAAGCTCCGGAGGGCGGATGTCATAAGGAATGATCGATACCTAAACTACTTATAGATAGGTACTAAAGTTTAGTGGTTACATGGGTTCTCGCTTCCAACAGTGGCGAGGGATATTGCTTCCCCCGAGTTGCTCGTAACTGCTCCGTGGTCTGCCTCAGAAAAACTCATATCTCGCCGAGAGCAACAATAAATTTTTATTTCTCATCTAAACTTTTGGATTTTGTGCCGAGTCGGATCCATCTGAAGCGCGGTCAAGCGAAGGGCTACTGGAAGCGTCAGAACAAGTGGGAAAAAGCGACTGCGATATTTTCTATTTCACTCTATTCGCGTCGGAAGATCTTTGAAGGGATAAATGGTAGTTCTGACCAGTTGAGCAGCAATAACGTTCCAGTAACGCAGCATAACCTAATGAGCGAGTTTCTGTAGTAACTTATTCGAGCTACCCTAAAAATTATAAGGTGGGGGCGAGAGTCATGAGATACTGAGCTTGATGTGCTTCCACACTTGAAGAGGGTGAATCAGTCAAATGAAATCTGGAACAACCAATGAAATGGCTCACGAGGAACTCACCAGCACTCTCCTTCATAGTACCTAATTCAGATCAAATATTATTTATTCAATTTCACGATTTTAGAACCATAGAAAACAAATTCAAACAATTTTTTCACGTAAAACATTTTACGACTCAAACAGTGAATGAATTTTTATTGAACTTTACTCTATGTTGTTAATTTGACTTAATTTATTTTTAACGAATTTTGTGGAAATACTACAAAAATTATATATTTTAAATAACAAATAAATAAATAATGCGTAGAAATAATAGTTTGGACTCTGAAGTGGTAATTCTGGCAATAATGGATTTCTCCGGACACCTGCCTAAATCCGTTTTCAATACCTTGCATCGTCCTCAACATTCATCTATAATTTGAGTATTTCTTTGGGTGTATACCCCGCAAGTTTTTGGAAGGCCGGGGTAATAACCCTTTATAAAACCGGTACCCGCTAACTACAGCCCTAAATC
>OX940974.1:139605394-139713339 GCA_954871275.1 Leptopterna dolabrata | reverse complement strand
ATATATATATATATATATATGCAAACTTGGTGATATAATATATAAAATTTGGTGACAGAGGGTAGAAATTTAAAGATCAACAGACAAAAAAGAAAACTTACAATTTCAAAGGGAATATTTCGCCTGCCGGCGTCTTCGGCCCAATGGAGAAACCTGCCTGGTGAAGCCTTCTCTCAGATGTCAGGGTGGTGGTTCTGACAAGTGTCGCGAGGGTGGCGTTGCGCGTGGAGGAAGGGGGCAAGGATATTTTGGGCAAGTAGAGTGGGTGAGTGTGGAAGATTATGTTGTGTGGTGTGTACAGTATGTGTGTATGGAAACAAAATGTGGGGATGATGTATGAAGATTTATAAAAATAAAAAAAAATATAATAAATAAAAATAAAAAAAAGGGGGGGGGGGGCGTGATGTATGAGATTTCAGTGAAAATTAAATGTGAGGTGTGAGGTGTGTGTGTTGTGAGGTGGGAGTCAGTGCTTCTTATTCAATCCTGGCTGCCTGAGCCCTCCCAGAACTGCAATGTACGAGGACTCCCAAGTATGCCTATCGATCTTTGAGGTATTGGGGGGCAGTGCTCGAGCAACTTGCACTTTAAAGCAGTTGTCAAAATTGCTGTCATGTGATCGGGCATGTGTGGCAACGGGAAGGTTGGGCTTGTTGTTGACAGAATCCCTATGTCCATTCATACGGATGGAGAGAGGTGTGGTTGTTTCTCCCAAATAGGAAGCATCGCAGTTCTGGCACTTCAAATTATAGGCACCATCATATGCCAATCTTTTCATGGGACACCTTGAGCAACAATTCATAGCTTCCAGTCCACTACAACCTCTCTTATGGAAACGGTTCATTGATGATGGGTTCTTCCTGTGGCCACATGGGGAAGAGTCCCTGAAAACCTTCATGAACGATCTCAACTCTTCCTATCCAGTTAGTTTCACATACAACTTTTCACAAACAGATGCAACATTTTTAGACATTAGTCTTAAATTTAATAGCACTAACAATGAAATAAACTCGTCCATTCATATGAAACCCACCAATAAACAACAATATCTCCATTTTAACAGTTGCCACCCTCCCCATTGTAAATCATCAATCCCGTTTTCTCTGTCAATCAGGGCTCACCTCATTTGTAGCACAATAGAATATAAGCAAGATTATTTAACAAATTTGAACAAGGCTCTTCAAGCCCGAGGTTACCCTGCTAGTCTGCTCCAAAAACGAATTCTGCCAGCATCATCCTCCTTCCATCCCAAGCCTAAAAGTACTGAACCCCCTAAACGTCAAAATTTATTAACAACTTATTTCCCTGGCATTGAAAATATTAAGCCCCTCTTAAAATCATTATTCCCCATAATTTCAAACAACAGCTTAACTAAAGATTTATTGCCATCCCCCCCTGCTCTGGTATACAAGAAACCGCCAAATTCGCTAACAATTTTGAATAGAACCCCCACCTCTGAGACACCTGGCACCCATCCTTGTAATCGCCCACGTTGCAAAACCTGCCCCCTAATAGATGAATCCTGTACCTTAGCAACCCCTAACACTCCAAACACATACAAAATTCCAACGTCGGCCACTTGCACATCTTCGAATTTGATCTATAATTTGAAGTGCCAGAACTGCGATGCTTTCTATTTGGGAGGAACAACCACACCTCTCTCCATCCGTATGAATGGACATAGGGATTCTGTCAACAACAAGCCCAACCTTCCCGTTGCCACACATGCCCGATCACATGACAGCAATTTTGACAACTGCTTTAAAGTGCAAGTTGCTCGAGCACTGCCCCCCAATACCTCAAAGATCGATAGGCATACTTGGGAGTCCTCGTACATTGCAGTTCTGGGAGGGCTCACTCAGGCAGCCAGGATTGAATAAGAAGCACTGACTCCCACCTCACAACACACACACCTCACACCTCACATTTAATTTTCACTGAAATCTCATACATCACGCCCCCCCCTTTTTTTAATTTTTTATTTATTATATATATATTTTTTTATAAATCTTCATACATCATCCCCACATTTTGTTTCCATACACACATACTGTACACACCACACCACATAATCTTCCACACTCACCCACTCTACTTGCCCAAAATATCCTTGCCCCCTTCCTCCACGCGCAACGCCACCCTCGCGACACTTGTCAGAACCACCACCCTGACATCTGAGAGAAGGCTTCACCAGGCAGGTTTCTCCATTGGGCCGAAGACGCCGGCAGGCGAAATATTCCCTTTGAAATTGTAAGTTTTCTTTTTTGTCTGTTGATCTTTAAATTTCTACCCTCTGTCACCAAATTTTATATATTATATATAATATATATATATGCAAACTTGGAAACGGGAAAACACTCTTGGTGATATAATATATAATATATAAAGCTCTGTCACCAAATTTTATATATTATATATATATATATATATATATATATATATATATATATATATATACACATTCACGAGACCTTTGAGATTTTCACCGGACCACTCTGCTAAACGGGTTGATCCCAACATCATAGGCTTAGCGACTCCCTAAGCTACTATTTCCTCGTAAAGACAAGCTCAGATAAGCTCGGCTAACTAAGTGAGTAAAACTGAGAGCGTCGCCCGTAATTGGGAAATACGTTGGATGTTCAAGTTCGTAGCTCCTGTTTAGGCCATTTCCCCTTGGATTAGTTATGTCGATTCCTATGTCCCCGCTCCCGGGGGTTAAGGTTCGAGAGCAGGCCAACTTAGGGGGCGATATTAATAATAATAACGCTTAACGTATTATGACAAGTTGTATTCCCACGTGGCTCAGCCTCAAAAGCGGGAGAACTTGTTTGTAGTTGGGGGCTGACATTGATATTGAAAGCTTATGGTGCTTTCCGATCACAATAATTTCTCAATCGACGGAAATTCTACAAGAAGTGGAATGGCACTGCGATTGGTGCAGTGATCGCGCTCATTACTATTTCATCAGTTATAGCTCGATTTTCATGAGTACTGAGACTGTCTGATTAAGATGCACTTACCTCGAAAGCGCTCGCCTCCAGTACTCGACCAGATAGTGACAACGGATTCCTCCAGAAGGTATGGCAATTTCATTTATAATACTAGCGGATATAACCCTTAAGATTTAATACCAAAGGAAGCCATACACCTAGCCGCTAGGAAGGCTTTTGTTTTTGGTAGGCATATTTAACGTTTCAATAACGCTGAATTTCATTTGGTAGGGGAGCCATGCAACTCGCAAAAATAAATAGCTATGTGATCCAAAATAAAAATATCAACTCACACATCAAGCAACAAAGTCTGTCCAACTCTCCCAATTTCTTTTTGGTACCCTGTCCGTACATACCCAACGGCCATCTTTCCAGGAATGAACAGTTCCTTTCCTGGCTCTTGGCAAGCATACAATTTTAATTTTTTCCATTCTCCCGATGTCACACAGTCCAGTTCACTCGACACGAGCATTTTAACACCTTACAATACCTACTTTGTGTAGGTGGCTGTGCTCAACGCCAGGGGATCTACGAAAGGCAGACATATGAATATGATCACCCAGAACCCAACAGGCGGCATACGGTGACAGTTATGCGGAGTGAAAATATGTCGACACACGGGAGGCGAACAAAAGGGAAATGTGGGAAGAATTATTTTCCCAACGTGAGTCGCTCAGTGAAAGATCCCGCGAAGCCAGCTAATTTCATACCGCAACAAAAGTTATGAAGGAGCGAAGGTAAAAAAGATGAAGAAGCGGGAAACATTTCAACCGTTCATTTATTCGGACGAGTTTAAATTAAGTTTTTTTCAAGCTTAATATAAACGTCAACCACCGCGAGGAATCGATAAGTTCTTCCATAAGAGGCTGGAGGTATCTGTAACGTATTATTGGAAGGGTTCTCGGAGGCAACGTTTTTATTATGCAGGAATTCAGACCTTTACCCACAGACGTGATCCCCGGCCTTGATGGGGCGAGAACTTCACGGTTTCCAGTGTAGCAGTTTCTTTGGTGTCTACTAGCTACTGACGTAGATATTATGTAAAATCCCTACTGAACACGAGACCTCAACAAAGATTGGTAGTCCTCGTTCTTGTATTAAACCGAGGAGTGTCAGCGGCAGAGTGATTTTGGTATATTATTTCCAATAATGGACCTTTGGAATTGAGCATCCCCCCCCCCCCCATAAAATTTGACGGTTTGCGTTTCAAGGTACATACGCAGAATCCATAAATGGAATAAAAAACGGCGTTTGTCCGTCCTCCGTACTTGGTACTTTCCTTAGTTACCATGAACCAAAATTAGATGAAATTTGGCGTGTAGGTCCCATTTGGGGTCTAGTTGGTCCTCGAAGCTCGGCGTTACCATCAATCATCACTAAGGGAAGCAAAGCTCGAAAACTTTCGATAGAAGGGTATGGTTTTTATGACGTTTTCATACTTCAGGAATTTCTGATACCTATGCCTTATGAAATTGATGCTAAAATCGAAACATTTGGGAAACAGTCACCAATAGAACGGTAGATTTTATACCACGTAAAGTTCCAGTTCTTAGTTTTGTATCCGAACTTTGAAAATCCACTAAAAATTAACAAAAACAGCAGAATTTGATTTCCTAGAATGCTAAATTAGAGGCGGATTTTTATGACAGCATTTCTTTTGAGGGATTTATTTTTTTCACCATACCTACATCAGGAATAGGTACTTATTTATTGAGGATATATTTCCCACAACTGCCTCTACTCCTCCTGTTATATAGTATCCATGAGATAACAGTGTTCCTCTAAAAAATAGCTCAGGGTGTCAGTTTTTCGAAAGTGGCTACATAGTTTTACAAACAAACCTCAACCGAAGACCAACGAAAAATGAGATAAGATTATGTATGCGAGGGGAGGGGGGGGTGATCTGGAGTTTAGGGGAATGTACAGTGTGCAAAATAAAATGTAACTTGCATATCAAGTTCCTAGGAAATTCAGCTCATGAAGTGTCATATTGCTCGATGTAACATAAAAATTTATATAAACAAATTTGTTTTAAAACCACGTTTTTAAATGGAACTAAGAAATATGAAATTATTCCTTGTTGCTATAAAATAATTTCAGGTTCAAAAAGAAAAACGTGGGACTTATGCAACAGATAATATAAAATAGCTGCTCCCTACATTCTTACTATTATCTATTCTATGCACCCCACGTTTTTCTATTTATGGCTTTTCTATTTTATGCTGAAATCTAGGGAAGCGACCTTCCTGCCCGCCAACTAAACCGATAAACTCGAAAGCGACCAAGAACAATGTTTACGTGACAGAACAAAGTAGGTTTTTACCCCCCCCCCCCCCCCACCAGACACATAACTCGGCCCCCTGTGCGTCTCCGGTGTGTTGATTTTTCGTACACCCATTCTCGAGGGGCCCCTGTGGACGTGTAACGAATTTCAACCCTCGGGATCATCAGACGCAGGAGTTGTGGAAGTTTGAAAATCGCTATTTTTCAAGTTTTTCTAGTTTTTGCCGTTCTTCTCCTTGTTCTTATTTGACAGGGCTAGATGACGGATCCTCATAGACATAACGGATTGAGCTGGAATTTTGCGAACATATTTATTATGCTCCAAGGAAGTGCATTTTGTGTCATCCCCTCCCCCCTTTCCCTGAGGAAGTGGTCAAAATCGAAACCGGTCGGTTCATCGGTTCGCAGAAGCCGAGTTATAAATGTCTGAAACGCAGCAAATTACGGTCGAATAGCCTAACTGACGACATCACGATCGGACCGCTGTAACTTTCGTGTATTACACATTTCTGCAGCGCTTTCTAAAAAGAGTTGATAACAAATTTTCAAAACTTTCTTATTGAAAATTGGAAAACAAAATTTTTTAAAACTCCCCAACATTAAAAAAATTATGAGAAAATGTGAACAAAAAATTCGAAAACACCTTTTTTCGAAAAAATAGAAGTACTTAACTAATAAAAAAATTTTACTGGGCAAAATTTTTCAAAGGGAAAACAATTTTTACACGGGAAAACAACGTTACGGAGAAAAAAATGTTTACTGGGGAAAAATTTTTACATCACCAACACAAAGATGTTTGACGTATTGTACGTATATGACGTATTGTCATCGAAGACAGATGAATATGCAGCATTTCAGCTCAGCTGGACATCGGGAGGTGGGGGAAAACTCGATTGCAGGATTTCTACAGGATAGACAGTAAAGCGAGTAAATAAAAAACGTTAAAAAAAATAAAATACTTGTGACTAATAACTGTCCTAGTCGTATTCAGCATATTGGATTAATTTAATATGGGTGATTAATTTTCTGGCCCGACAAAAAAAAAAGTCAAACCTAGTAGATAGATACTGATGTCATTGTTAACTTTCACATTTCTGCGGAGCTTTGCTTTAACGCCTCGATTTGAGTTGTGTTTGGGGAAACTTGAGTTAATTCAATACGCTCCATTCCAGTTGACAGACCGATCTGCGTCTTAACATTGGCGTTGGAGGACTGTGAAATTGCAACCCCTCATTTCCCGAGTTGATCCTATTTAGCTCACTCAGTGTGATAAGAGCTTAATCTTGTATATCAGGCGGGTTGGAAATCACTTCCCGCAAACCTCGAGCCTCTCTCCCATATAACACATCTGGACTAATAACAAGGACAAGCCCACACATTCAAAACTGCGTTGCAAGCGGAGATGGCGGTAACCCCTCGAGTTAACCTAAGGTTAAGATGGTGGAGAGACGAGGTTAGTTGAATGGTTGATAAGACACCCCCCATCCTCAAACCCACGACATCACCACCGCTAAAATCCGACTTAGCTGTGGCCTCTGCACGATACTGTTTCAGCCTTCTGAAGCGCTGCGGTCGGTTAGGGATCTTAGATATGTGGTGGAGAGAAGAGGCGTTGAAAAGCAGTTATTTCCCGTCGATGCGGAAAGGTCTCTCATTTTCGCATCCCGGCATTCATGAAGATATCAAGGCTGACTGTCTATAGAGATTGTCATTGAGTAACGGCCCAACAAAGATACTCGTGTTCTTATATACACTGTATTAATAGGACATTAGATACATACAGCAATCCCGAATATAATTCAACATTTTCCAAATTTAATTGAGGCGCGAGTCTAAAGTGAGGAGCTATTTCAGGCTGGGTTCATGAAGGGGATTTATATAATGCCCAGCTGCACTGCTGGCGTCGGCGTCGCGGACGGTGCATGGTCCTTATTTTTCCAAGTTAAAGATCTCAACAAGAAAAGCTTCCCGAAACGTTGCTATATGAGGATCCGTTTTCAGAACAATACTACAGGTGTGCGTGTCTGTGTGAGTATGAATGTATTTTTGTATGGTTGCGTATGTAAGTGTGAGTGGCGACATTTCCGTGTGCGATGCCCAGGCCACAATTTCCATTCAGTATTGATGGTTCTTATAGCAATCGACTCATCGATATTGTGACTAATTGGGCAACACACTTTGGGAATGCCCAGCGGCCTTATCTGGTGGAATAAACCGGTTCCCGTTAGATCACCGAAGTGAAGATTCCTCGAGTGTGGTTAGTACTTGGATGGGTGACCGCCGGCGTGACGTCCATTGCCATTTTCAGAACATAAATTTTGGAAATTGTTTCCGCTGAAATCCGTTTCAGAGCATCCTGATATCATCCCTAGATTTTAACAAAAAATTATATACGTACATTATGGACTCCAGACGATATCTGGCCTTGGGTACATGAAATAATTCCAAATTTCGCCAACATATTCTTATTGCCTAACAAAACGATGAGTTCGAAGGTGAGCATTTTCAAAAATTCTCATTTAAGTTTATTCAAAAATTGTTGGGAATGAGCATTTACAAAAATTCAGTCAAATGTGAGTTTTTAAGGGTCAAAAATTGGTAGAAACTAATAAAATCGCTAATAATTTATATAAAATCATTGAAATTGGAATGAAAGAGTTAGTTAAGACAGAAAAATACCATTTTAGTTGTTTTTCATATAAAGTAGGGGTCAAATTAGGATTTTGAGGACAAAAATTTCTATTAAAGCTAAAATCAATATTAATTCACCTGATACTGTGTGGGATGGTGATTCACGACAAAAAGAGGGACTATTTCGATGGTAAAAATATTTTTCTCAAAAAAGAGTGGGTCAAATTTGACTTTAAAAGGGCCAAAAATCGGTAAAAATGGGTCAACGTTCAGGCGCCCCTGCTGCTTTTGACGGCCGTCAATTTTTTTTGTTCCCCCGCGAGGTTTTGAGGTTCGTTCTCATTTTTAATATTGTCGTTACTCTTCAGCACGGGAAACGAAAAACTGATTGACGTAGTGCGGACACATCCCCCGCTCTACGATCTCTCCAATCCAAATTATATGGCCACTGATTTCATTCACGTATATCTTTATATTAGACTTTACATTATTATTTGCTCAGTTCTCGCTTCCCAAACAACTGATACTTTGCACTGTTCTTCGACGGATTCATGACGGATGAAACTTGGTCTGATGTGAATAGGAATCACGGACCGCCACCAACCAATCTCGGCCGCTGGAATCTCGTGACGGTGACGGGTCGGTCTCGTGACGGTCTAGCGTGAAGCGAATCATAGTTTGTGGTAGCCAGGCCGCAATTTCCATCACATTTCATCGATTCGGGTTTGATATAATTAGACAAGAAACTTCTGCAATACGAATGCTGCACCTACTAATGTATTGCATGGACCTATTTATCTACTCAACAAATTTTTTTTTCCCCTTCATATCTAAGCTTAGCCCTATGCTACCAACATCGGGTTTTTATATCAAAAGTGCGATACTCCGACCAATGGGCATCCCTCAACGGTTCCTTTGATCATTCAATGCTTCCTATAGCCGCACCACCCTGGGTTAACACGAAGGGCATCGGACTCCAACCGAAGACTCCAGCCGCCAACCACGTGGCCACCAGAGGCTCAGGCGTTAGTGTTTCCTGAGGACTGTTTCCATGTTGAGGAATGCTGTACCGTCAAATCTATGGCTGTAACGGCTCACTCAACCTTGAATCTCCTCCAACGATGGCACGTTGATGTCATGCTTATACTCTACGAAATAATCAACGATTACCAAGCGGATCAACCATGTTTTGTGGTATCCATGGTACCACAACAGCGTGCAGTGGATTACGGTTTGCTCCTCGGCTGAGCGATCACGCTTTCAATCTTCCGATCCTGAATATCATAGTCTCACGGGTAATACGGACTTTTTATGTATTAGTAACGTTTAGTTCGAGGTTTCCTTCCGCGTCGAACAAGAACAGGATAGGACGGGAAAAAATTATTCAAGCACAAAGACAAAAAGAGGAAGGCGGAAGTGAGTGATGCTCAGAGTAACATGACCCCCCTCCCCCCTCCAACCGAACCAAATGGACGAGAATTTACCCTTTAGATCTCTCATGGGAAATTACTCCTCCTGCCGAACCCAACTATCTCTGGCAAGGGGCAGAACCGAAATATTCAATCCTGAGACCCTTTGGACACGATAACATACGTTTGGAGGGACGAAAACCAGTCGAACAGAATAACACAGCTGGTGCTTCCCAATCTCCGTCCTCGGGATTTTTCAATTCGATTTCATGCGTATCGCGGTCATAAAATAAAATTTAATTCATTACTTAACATCACCGCTGAATATCGAGCTGCGACTTTCTCGATCTAAATAATTCGTGGCAAATCGAGTTACTGAATGGGAAATCAAAACATCAAAGCTGGTTGGTTGGCATGGTGGAGTGAAATGAGCCAGTACGCTCCTGAAGTAGGGTCATTTTTTATCATAAATTTCAAATAGAGGGAGAAATGAAAGGCAAAAAACAACCCCCCCCCCCCCTTCACCAAAAAAAACGGAACATTCCTTCCAAATATGAATAAGAATTTAAAAAAAGTCTGCCAAGCTGGGTGGGCAATAAAAGCTCCCTCACTTATTGTAGCATGGACTCATGAATCAGTAGGTAAAACTATTGGTGGAATATCGATTTTTGATTATCTCTATTGTAGATTATCTCATAGTTCGGCGGCGATGAAATTCACAGGAGGCCATCGAAGGGTATATACGCACAATCCCCGGAAACGTACTAAACAGACTAGTAGCTGGAATTTTGCCTGTGACAACATCCGACACCTAACCCCCACCTACCCTCCAAATCTCAGCGCATTACGACAAATTCTTGGGTAGTTATGGGCTCTACTAGGATTTCACGTTTGCGCATGCGCAGAAGAAAGTTACTGTACTTTATCAATCACAGTAATTTGGGATTATCTGTGGCCCACCCCCATCTACCCTCCAAACCTCATCAGTTCTCGACGATTTCTAGGGTAGGCTCTAGAAGGATTTTACGCTGACGCATGCGTTTCAATTAATTTGATGTGGAACAATCTTGCTCCAACCCACGCCTAACCTCCAAATTTCGAATCACTACGACTATCTGTTCAGGTAGTTATGGGCGTCACAAGGAACTGGCAAACATTTCGTGTTTGCGCATGCGCATCCGAAGTTACGATCCAAAATTGATAAGGAACTATCAGAGTACCACTTTGCAACTACCCTCCAACTTTCAGCTCTTTTCGACGATTTCTAGGGTAGTTATGAGCTTTACAAGTATTTCACGTTTGCGCATGCGCAAACGAAAGTTCAGTACTTTTTCAGTGAATGTGACACGGGACTATCTGTTGCCAAACCTACCCTCCGAATTCCAACTCATTACGACCATTATTTCTTAAAGTTTTGCCTGGGACAAGGAATTGACCAGAGACACAGACAGACACGTTACCAAATATGTTCCTTGATGTCTGAAATTCAAAATGTGAATGGAAATTTTCATTTTGGAGGATACATTTTTTCGACTCTTACACGAATACAAAGCTTCCCTACCTTCGGTAGTGAGGAAGCAATATCCTGATGTCTCTGAAGCATCCATGTTGAAGAAATCACAATCAAAAATGTCACAATTTTCCACCACATGTCTCAATTCCACAAAAAAATCTTGAAACCTTGGAGGAATTCGTCCATAGTCTTCAATGGGATCTCAACTGCGCTTTCAAGTATACCAACACTTATGTATTCCCCCAAAACAACCCTAAATATTGTTTGGCCGCCTAGAAAATCTCCTCAGCCGCAAAAATGATTAATATCCATTTTGCCCGCCAAAGCAGTATGGCTCTCAACGCTGCTTGGCGGGAAGCTTTGTTAGTAAAATCTGTGAAGCTCTCTGGGTTTTCCCTCCGAAGCCCTCTGGTTTTCCCTAAAATTTCCCGCTTGGCTTTCCTCACTCTCAAATCCCTCCCCTCAAACCAGCTTTCCTCAAATTTCTTGTTATATACCCTCGCCTATCTTCACGTTTCCTCATACCAGAAGGTATACTTCTGGTGTTCGATTGGTTTCCTCATGGCATACCCTCCGCTTTTGAAAGCCAATGCTACTTGGGCGAGCAAAATGGATATTGTGGTGGTTAGAAGGTAGAGATGAGGGTTGGATAGGTGAGGTTTTTAGATGGAGAGATGAGGTGTTGGTAGCTAGCGTTTAAAAGGTTACCACCTATGGCAAAGCCAGGAAGGTTACCACCACTAAAAACGCTAGAGGATATCCAGACGGTTCCACCTGCTCAGTTATCACCGGACCGGTTCCACCATTCCGAGTTCTTTTAGACGAGAAAGGTAAGGAGGTATGAGGAGAGAGAGAGAGAAGTCATCGACTTGAGGTTTGAGTGTATAATGGTGAGCTGGGCTAGAAGAGCGGTTTATAAGGGCGCCCTTCCACCCTACCCCGGTCCTCCGACGGTCGTTAGAAGCCTATGGGAGGATTGTCTGAGGGAGATGGCAACCTACACCTCTCTGGTCACGTAGGCCACCATTCCTTTGTTTATTTAGGACAATCTTAATGTCTACATGGAGTGGTATATATCTAGAGGGGAACCACGACATAGGTCCCCTCAGCTTGTGCAAAATAAAGCTAGGAAAATACAAAGGAGTGATCGCAGAAGGCATACATGGAGCGCTGAAGGCGAAAAACTTAGTGGAGTACAATATAAGTATGTGATTAATACACAAGGATAAGTATAACGATCGATACAAGATACAGATATTTAAAAAGGCAAAAATGGACATGGAGCGCTGAAGGCGAGGACCTAGCAACGTTCAATAGGCCGTTAGGTCCTCCCACTGTCGTTAGAAGCCGTTGTAGGATCGTCGGAGGGAGATGGCAACCTACACCTCTCTGGTCATGTAGGCAACCACCATTCCTTTGCTTTATATTTAGGACAATCTTGATGTCTACATGGAGTGGTATATCTAGAGGGGAACCACGACAGATATCAATCCTTTTTGCGGCTGAGGAGGTTAACTTGGCCGGCAAACGTTAACAACAGGGTTGCTTTGTTTGTTTTTGGATATCACATAGTTTTGTAATGATAGTTATTTCTTATACCATTAACTATCCAGAGAGGTTCAATTAAAAGTAAAAATATTTTTTTCTTTTTCTTTCTGACTCGAAGAAAAAAATTCAAATATTTCCCCATTTTTTAATTTTTCAGTCAAGTTTTCTTGCAATTTTCTTCTTTAATTTTTAATTTTTGTTCAATAACCTTTTTTAAAACGCTGTAGGAAAGTATAATATGCATTACGTTAAACCAAACGTAAAATAAAACATAAACATTAGGTTATTAGACTATATAATATATAGAGGGCAGCGCTTTCAAACCGATCGGTTCAGATTTTTACCACTTCCTCAGGGAGGCCTAGTAAATACGTGAGCAAAATTTCAGCTATCCTGTCCCACCTACTTCCGAAATGGGGGGGGGGGGGGGGATAAAGGGGCACAAAAGGCACTTCGATGCAACATATCGAGTGCGTGCGCACAATTTCAGCTCGATCCGCTGTGTGTGTGAGGGTGTAGCCCCGTCAAAGTAAAACAACAGCAACGAGTAGAAAAAAGTAAAAATAGCGATTTTCAAACTTCTGTAACTCCGGCACCTCATGGCCCCGTGTGCGACCTCAAAAATCGGTACCCATAAAAATGCTAGGTACCGAACGAAATCCTATCTTTTCATTTGGACAACGAAGGCGACATCGTACCCAGGCGTGTGCGCTAAGTCAGCACTACGCCTCACCGCGGCAGGGCTATTGAACTGTTAGACAAAGAAAATCGGGGCTGTCTTCCCCGGTCACTCGACGAGTACGGAAGTCTCCGCGATGAGCCCAGCGCGAGTTTTATAAACTATTGGTGCTATCCGAAGAATGGGAAAGCCGGTCGTGGCGGATTGACGCCCCCACGCCCTAGAACGTCGAACGTCCGGTGGTAGCGACTCTCGGACGCCCAGCTATACCGGATACCCCCTTCCCAACACTGCTGCCGCCGTCTCCGCCGCCGATAAGGACAATTCTCCGGGCACGAGTGCGCGGGCGCGAGTGGAAAAACGAGACTGGAGAGCTTAGGAATAACAAGGTACAATAAAGACACGTTATAGCATCATACAATTAATTAAAATTAGTTTAAGATAAATTAATAATACATATACCAACATATATCGACTGCTTTTCCTTTTGCTAACTCCTTGTCCCCGGCGATGGAGTGGGGTATTCAGTAGACTAATAAGACGTGGGAACTCTCCGGCAAAGGCCATCAGCCTGCCGGAAGACCGGCCCGGAACCGAATAATATTCAGATTCCGGGATACAAATCCTGCTACTTACATCCCGAGAACTAAAACTTTGTTCCTAAACGTCCTCTGGGGCTCTCGAGAATGGGTGTGCGAAACACCGGTGACCTCCACGTGGCCGCGTCCATAGATCAACAGGGAAGGACCACAATGCCTCTAGACTCCATGCCGTCATTTACATATCATTCACCATAATTTCTTGAACTACAAGCAAATTCTAGCGGAAAAATTGATAAAGTATTTTTAAATGCACATTAATTTGGATATGTCCGTAAAATCAGTAAGTAAGTACGTGCCGAAAGTGTTCCTGTTTTGTTTGTTCGTGACTATATGTCTATATATATGAGCCAATGGTTCAACTTGTACGGACTTTCTGTATACCTTCGTATTTACTCGTATTATAAAGTTGCAATGATGCGATGTAGTAGGTGCACATTACTTACTCATCACCCATGATATATTAACACAGTATTATTAGGAACGAATGGTCTCGTGAATGAAATTATTCCATTTTGGAGAATTAATTGTTCAATGCCGTATTTTGTAGCACTACTCCTCCTAGAAACGCTGCTGAATCGGCAGTGACTTCGGATCGTTTCTGTTTACGTCTCCATTGTTATCATTAATCAAATGTAATTTACCAGGTTGTTATCTCAACCGAAACAAAAACAACAATCATTTGATGTGTTCCTGTCATACGCTCCAATGTGATAGTTATACTCGAACCAACCTGTTAGGTATTCGTGTAGTGCATACTGCTGATGTGAGTTAGCGGTAGGCGTTCCGAAAATGTAAAAACTGCTGCGAGGTTCCCAAATTCCATTCGACCGAATCGAATGAACGAAATTTTCAGGGGTCATACAGATACTTTCTCAGGTTCGTCCCACTATGAATTTCTTGAGCAATACGCACTGCGCATGCGGAAACTTGAGATCCGATTCAACAAATTGAATTTTCGAAAGCACCACGTCAGATTTCTCCCACATTTCATAGGCACCTGGATTAGGAGTATGTACCCAGCATACTCTAATTTGATACTCCAGCAATGGGGAATAGGGCTAAAATGGACATTAAGGGCTAAAATCAATATTAATTTACCTGACGTTGTGTGGTATGGTGATTCACGAAGGAGGTTAAAAATCGATGATCTTCGATGATAAAAATATTTTTCTAAAAAAATAGTGTGTCAAACTCGACTTTGTAAGGGCCAAAAATCGGTAACAAATGATGAATAAAATCATGGAGAAACTTATTTCATTTTACGAAAAGTGGTATGGCTTCTTGCTATACCATATTTTTCACATTACAACGAATATTTCTTTGAAAATTCGCTCTTATAGCCATTCTACATATCGGAACTTTCTTCTTCCCCTTTTACACCCATTTCCATTGATTTCCGACCCATCATATAGCCTCTTGTCGTGAGTCCCTCCCGGGAACACTCCACTAGCAACCTTAAAGCTCTCACCAATATCCATATGTAAAACTTACCTTCCGCTAATAAACATCTGAGTGGGGAGACAGGCAACAGAATCCAGGGGACACAACCTGGAGCCCCACTACCAGCTCCCAACAGGGAGCTGGAGGGAGAGGCCTCCAAGTCCTATATAACCCTGGATCCTGGAGCTTTAGCTTCATTCGACACTTCCTCTAACCAGCTCTCTCTTCTCTCTCTCCTACCTTCCTCCTCCCAGATGCCTGGTGGAATCCGCCGCTCTGGGAATTTACCTCCTACCTTTTCCTCTTGTCTACATCGGTGGATATCCGCCGCCTAGACAAGCACCTTCCTTCACCTACATCGGTGGATCACCGCCGCCTAGGTGAACTTCCTTCCTCTCGCCTACATCGGTGGATTACCGCCGCCTAGACGAGATTCCTTCACTCACCTACATCGGTGGATCACCGCCGCCTAGGTGAACTTCCTTCCTCTCACCTACATCGGTGGATTACCGCCGCCTAGGTGAAATTCCCTCGCTCTTCTCTATCTACTCCTTCACGCCACCGTGATGAAGAATTTAAATTCATCACACCTCTTTTTATTTATTATTCTGTGAATAATACACCTATGTATCTATCGTTCAGCAAAAAATGTTTATAACACCCCCTCAAAATTTTTTCTTTTACGTTTCGAGGTGTGTAGGTTCAGGACACGCAATGTCCGTCCTACGCCATATCATGCACACCGGGTTCATTTTCGGTCTAAAAAATTCGTTCTTTCGCACACATGCTCCATTTGGGCCCTACTTGTGTCCCGAAACGTTGCAGCCCACCGGAATATACCCAGGGGTGTTATGAGTGAAAATGGGTATACAAATAAGGGACTTTTTTGTGTTTTAGTAACATGAGCTTTTGAGGCATCGTTTTCCATGTTTTTTGGGACGTGAAGACCGAATATGAAGTCGACTTTGACCAAAAAGGGGAAAATTGAGGTTCTAACGAAGTTTCAGCCATTAATGTACGTTAAATTTTGGATTAAAATCGTCGTTCTTCCGCACACAGTTTGGGTCCCCATTTGGGAACACATTTGAATCCTAGTTGTGCTCCGAAGCTCGGCAGCCCGATCGGAATACACCCAGGGGTATTATGGGAGAAAAATGGGTGTACACATGGGGGTTTTCGAGGAATTTTTGAGGTTTTAGTGAACATGAGCTTGTGAGGTCTCGTTTTCCATGTTTTTTACGGCGAGAAGACCGAATATTAGGATGATTTTGACCCAACAGAGAAGAATTGAGGTTGCAACGAAGGTTAAGCTCCCGAAATTAATTTTTTATGAGTCAAAAACCTGGGAAGTTGTCTGAAATCACCATATATTTGTATAATAACGCTTGAAGTAGTATCAACAGGTGAATCAAGATAATTAAATGGTACTATCAATGATCAAAGATTATCTGTACAAAAAAGCCGAGCCTAATTCGAGTTTTTGGGGGCCAAAATTGGTGGAAACTATCAAAAATAGCCATTTCAATAATATTGCACATGAAAGAAACAATAAATGAACAGCCAACGTTTTCTCTACGTAAGTCCAGTAGAATAATAAACCCATGTGACAAGGACTTTGCAGCGTTTTTGAAAAGCTCTCCGTTGAACTTAAATTTCAAAGATTAAAAACAATTCTCATTATACTTACGAACCATACTTACGATGGGGGGGATCTATATTTACGCAGGTTATGAACACCTACTAGCAAAGGCTTGATGTGAAGTTTGATGAAGATTTCATGGGGTATGAAGTATTAATAAATACCAGGAGAAAACAATGTTCCGAGTGAAATGACTATTTTTTTGACGGAGCAATTTCAAAAATAAATTTATCCGCCAATGTACGATGAGCCGGTAACCCTGTTTTCTAGCATTCTTCGCCGTGTGATGTGATGCGACACCAAACTATATCTTTCAGACTTGGTGGTCATCATCCTGCTATAAATATAACCCTATTAGCATCTCGAGCAACGCATGGGTCATTCAGCTACAAGCTGGTGTGCAATGAAAGAAAAACAGAAGAAACAGGATTCATGGAGTTCGTTCGTGCCTGAAAGGTAGATATGGCAACCGTCAAACCCTGGCAATAATATTGAAAACCAAAAAAAGAAGGTTTCTACAACAAAACCTCCTGGTATTTGTTTTCCAAAAGAAAATATGAGTTTCCTGTACAGAAAAAAACTGGGGACAGAGCGGCAGTGATAAGGCGACCCTACCTGAAAAAGAGCTCCAGCGTTCTCTAACTTTTGTGTTTTCTTTCCATTGTTCCAGGGGAAACCATGGGGGTGCCCACATAAATAAAGATTCTGGCTACATTCGAAGATACTCAGGCATGAAAGTAATGACCCAGAGGCTCCAACAGGCTTTTGCTCTCGGGTGACAATTTTCGTCCGCCACCGCCGTGCAAGCTTTTCGGCTGATCAAACGTAAACTTCGTGCATTGTCCGACTGCAGGAAATGGAATGAATTCCGAGTCAGTGTAGGTGGGCTGGCGGAGGGTTGGGGGAGGAGGGGATGGAGCAATCCGTCTTATTTCGAATGGTGGAGTAGCCCCTTCCCGCCATCCGAGAGTGAAATCACGAAATTAAATGGGAGTTCATTACTTAAAAGCGGAGACTGAAACGTAATAAGTACAATGATTATTGAGAGACACTGGAATCGATGAAGGGATTCAGATGTAATTGCTCAAGTTACCGAACACCACAGGGTTATTAATGATTGATAATATAAGCATGTGTAGTACCACTTATTGGTGAGTCTGAGTGGCTGGGAGGCTATCAGGGTTTTTAACGGCGAGGGATGGCAACAAGCGATCCAGTTTTGCAAGCTGGCATGGCGGTATAGGAGAGTGACGATTGATGAATTCAACTTCTAGGCACGCAGTCATTCATTCAGCCAATTTCAAAGAAAATGAAGCTATTGTAATGAGTCCAAAATTTTCAGAACATAGGTACATTTTTGAAATTTTTTAATAGGCAAATCCGTTTCTGAGCCCTGAATTCATCCCGATTTTAACAAAAATGTAATCATCATTATATACGTAGCATTATATACATAGTCGTATACCTACATAGTCTATACACAGTCAGTCTTAGTCTGAGCTCGGTCGAGAAAGGAGACTAATTCGCGCTTTTAGTTCGATACTCGTATTTTCCACGCCACGCTGACGCGTCATTTTCGATGGAAGCCAACCAACGCGAGTTCGACGCCCTGTTTCGCATTGTGAAGCTATTGACTGTGGCGGTATCCCACATGGAAGACCAGGTTAACATTCACATAATGGAGCACATAAATTCGTCTCAAGGATGGCCTCTCATTGATTGTACATTATGTAACAGCGAATACTTCTAAAGTTGGATACCCTTGTAAAATTCTTGAACGAAAGATTCATGATCGATCTGGATATTAAATACATTAGACACGCCTTGGAAAGTTGGGCGGTAGGAATAATAAACCCATAAAAATCAAGGTGAGCAATGTTTATATCAAAAACAAAATCATGAGTAACGTAAAGAAATTGAAGGGTTCTGGTTACAACAACAGTCTGTTCTATTCAAAGGAAATGAGATAAAAACGGAAATTCCTTCTTCCCATTATGTTCAAAAACCGACAGGAAGGACGTCACGCGGTCCTCAGAGGTGACAAACTTTTCGTTAACGGCAAAATGCTGATTGTTCCCGACTTGAATATGACAGCACCTCGTCGAGCTCCTACCAGGAAAATGTAGGACCTAACAAGAAGAAAGTATCGAGTGCCGCAATTTCACCTACGTATTCAAGAAAGAAGCGACCATCTAAGAAAAAGAAAAAGTCTCCTTGATAGGCACATTTTTCTCAATGATCAGCTTTGCTACTGGTGCCATTTATTGACTTGGGCAACGTGTAACACATTACCGTTATACCGTGTTACCACATTCTCTACACATTGCTGTTACCACAATCTTTATATTATAGTATGAACGCTGCTTAGGTATTCTTTATTAGGTTTTTTTACTGATTAATTGGACTATTAATACCTATATTTACTGCATTACCTACATACACGGCTGTACAGGTTCTATAATATTGCTTAGCTACATGAATTATTATATATCATAATACATCAAATCAAGGGCACAATAATTATTAAGGTTCAACTTAACGCAATAATTATTTTTATATTCTTCTGTCAATTCGTAAATTAATGCTCTCATTAATACGTAAGAGTATTTAGACGAAGACTCATCATTCGATAATCACCACTATTTTAATTGGGCTTCCGCACATGATACTGAAATACACTAAATAAACGATACATATATCGAACTCATTATTTTGTTTAGCAAACCGAACATTTTGGTGAAATTTGGGATTTTTATCATGTACCCAAGGTCAGATATCGTCTGGAGTGATAAATACACTTTTTTTTAAAATTTAATTTATAGTTGGATTTTTTTCTCCCTATCTCCTTTTCACCTCCTCTGGTCGACGAAGTCGCGTGGTTTGTGCGAAACGCGAGTTCATCCCCGCCTTCTTTGGATGAGAGGCCGAGTTCAGGCTGCTGGAGGTTCAGTCTGTTGAAAGCGCTCCTAACCGAAACGTCCAGGTAAATCCCCGTTCCTTCTGTTCTTTATCGATATATATATATATTGAAATGCGTAATAGGCTTAAACGGTTTATTAATCGAAATTATTACACAAGAACGAACACAGTCTTGACAACAACGAATTCAATCCTCAATCAACATGCAACTCACACATAGCAACTATTAACACCTGTCAGGCAACAACCAAAACTACCCATAACAATCACTGTAGTCAGTCAGCACCGCCTAACACTCCTCCCTTCCATTTCCTTTGTAAGGGGCTAGCCTGTCGGCGTGGACAACAATGCTGCGACCTGAAGGCAGCTTGATCCGGTAGACCACGTCCGTAATCCGCTTCTTTACTACACAGGACCCCACCCAGTTGGACTGCAACTTAGGGCAGTGTCCCACTGTCCTCTTTGGCATGAAGCACCAGACGAGATCGCCAGCACTGTGTCGTGGCACCTCGGCGCGGCTGTCATATCGTCTCTTTAGGTCATCTTGCATTTTGCCGAGCTGATCCCTGGCCTCCTGGTGAACCGCCTCCAACCTGTCCTGCAGACTCTTGGCGTAATGCGTCGTAGAAGCGTACTGCGGCACCCTTCCGTACAATAACGTTGCCGGCAATGTCAACTCTCTCCCCATCATCAGCATGGCAGGCGAGAACCCCGTTGACGCGTGATCGGTAGCCCTATATGCCAAAGGATGCTGCCGATCCCAGTCCCGCTGATGCTTTTCCACCATCTTCGCCAATAGATTCCACAGGGTCCGATTAAATCGCTCTACGAGGCCATTGCTCTGTGGGTGCAGCGGGGTAGACCGGGTCTTACGAATACCCAATAGGGTGACTACTTCCTGGAATACGCGTGACTCAAAATTCGTCCCCTGGTCTGAGTGCAGTTCCTGGGGGATGCCAAACCTGCTGATCACATGCCTGACCAACCCCTCTGCCACAGTCTCAGCCGTCTGGTCCTCCACCGGGAAGGCTTCAGGCCACTTAGTGAAGTAGTCCATTACCACTACTATGTATTTGTTCCCACTGTCTGATACTGGCAGGGGTCCTAGGACATCTATGGCTACTCTTTCAAATGGCACCCCAACACTGTACTCCTGCAACGGGGCCTTCTTTTGATGGCTTCCTCTTCTCCGCCCACAGACATCGCAAGTCCGCACACAGATCGCAATAGAATGTCTTCCGGAGCGTGCTCACCATCCGCTTTTCACCAAAATGGCCAATCCTGTGCGTTTCCGTCAGCACTGTATCCCGCAATGCATCTGGGACCACAATCTGCATCACTGGCTGCCGGTTCGATGGCTCCCATGAGCGGTTCAGCACTCCGTCCACCAACGTAAGTGCTTCAAACATGGCCCAGTACGCCTTCAATTTTGGCCCCAGCATGGATATAGCCGACCATTCTGGCCTGGTGCGCTCTAAAACCCACTGGACCACCGGCCCTACAGAGGGATCGTCCTGCTGAGCTTGTTTCCAGTCAATCTCGTGCTCCAGTGTTGTTCGACTGATCCGGGGGTCTTGGGCTTGGTGCTTCTGTTCCTGGCGATCACAGTAACGACATTCATCATCCAAGCATGGTCTCCGGGACAGTTCATCTGCATTACCATGCTCCTTCCCCGGCCGATAGACGATGTTGAGGTTGTATGAGGACAGAACATCTAGCCATCGCGCCAGCTGACCGTCCAAATCTTTGAAGTTCCTCAGCCAAGTTAAGGAAGCGTGGTCTGTCCGCACGTTGACTGGCTCCCCGTTGTCTAGCCCATAGGATGCGAAGTGCTTGACTGCCTTCACTAGGCTGAGTAGCTCCTTCCTCGTGACACAGTAGTTGCGCTCTGCTTTGGACAGGCACTTGGAGTAGTAAGCCAGTACGCTCTCCTTACCCCCCTGCTTCTGCGATAAGGTCGCCCCTACTGCTGTCCCACTGGCATCTACATCAAGGATGTACCGCCCTCCTGGGATGGGGTGGCAGAGAACCGGTGGAGTGGTGAGAGCTTGCTTGACATCTCTGAAGGCCTGTGCGCATTCCGGAGTCCAAACAAAATCGAGGGACTCATCCTGCAGGCGGTACAAGGGCTCTGCTAGACGTGCAAAATCCCTTACAAAGGGTCGGTAGTATGAACAGAAACTCACGAAGGACTTGGCCTCTTTCGACGTAGCAGGTATGGGCCACTCAATGACGGCTTTGATTTTCTCAGGGTCAGGTGATACCCCAGCTTCAGAAATGACATGCCCAAGATACTGCACCTGTCTCTTGAATAATTCACACTTCTTGGGGTTCAGTCTGATCCCCGACTGCCTAAGTACCACCATTACTTCACGCAGCGTTTGAATGTGCTGTTGAAACGATGGGGAATGTATCAAAACATCATCAAGGTATATTTTAACCTTACCCTGGCGGATTTGGTCCTTGAACAGCTGGCTCATGGCTCGTTGGAAAGTAGCAGGGGCGTTACACAACCCGAAGGGCATCATCCGAAACTGCCACAAGCCATGGGGGGTGCAGAAAGCAGTCTTCTCCTTTGCTGCCTCAGTCAAGGGGATCTGCCAGTAGCCATTCTGCAAATCGAGGGTGGAGAACCAGCTACTGCCAGCCAGCGAGCCAATAATTTCGTCCACCTTGGGCAGTGGGTAGGACTCTTTCCGTGTGGCATCATTCAAACGGCGGTAGTCTATACAGAAGCGAGTGGAGCCATCCTTCTTTTTCACCAAAACAATGGGACTCGCCCAAGCACTCAAGGACGGCTCTACAACTCCCATGGCCTCCATCTGCGCAACCAGCTCATCAACCTCCGTTAAGCGATGAGGGGGTACCCGCCTTGGCGCTTGTCGTATTGGGGCATTAGATCCTACATCAATGTCGTGGAAAACAATGGAAAAACGGCCCAATTCTTGTTTATTTTTAGCAAACACATCCAAAAATTCAAGCAGCAAATTCTTCATGGCTGGCAGCTCAGCCGTCAGACCACCTCCTCCCAAATGCTCCAGAATCATTTGCACATGACTGGAGGGATGCGACTGGGTTTGGAACTGGTGCAAATCCGTACAGCCCCCAGTACCCCATTCATCGACCATTCCAATGACGCCCTCATCAATCACGACAGTTCCTCTGGCCGCATCAATTAAACATCTCCATCTGGCGAGAAAATCCATTCCCAGAATACAGTCATCCGTGATGTCCGCCACAAGAACCTGGTGCCGGCGCTTGCTGTTCTCTCCAAGGTCGATGGTCACCTCTTGTTTGCCCAGCACGGGGAACACGTCGCCGGTTACAGTGCGAAGGACAGCTCCCATTCTATTTGCTTCAGCGCCATCATGCTGACCCAAGATTCCCCGACGAACCACGGTGACAGACGCCCCTGTATCCACCAGCATTGTGCACGGAACCCCATTCACTGTGCCTCGTATCATAATCGATGAAAAGGTCCCTATACGGTAAACTCCTTTAGGGTTGTCTCCCTATACCACGGTGTTCCTTCTGTGAGGCTGCTGCCAGTCCACAGGTCGCCTCTCACCTAGAACCGCTGCCCGTTTCCCGGCCTGGCTGGGCACTCACGAACACTGTGGCCCACCTTGTCACACCTCCAACAAATGCTTACACGCGTCGGGCAATTTCTGTAGCCGTGTCCCACGGCATCACATCGCCAACAACCCATCAGCTCGGAGCCCGGAGGGCCGCTACGTCGCCGTCCTGCTGCAAGGGCTCTCACATCCCCGTCTCCATCACCCTGCAGACTAACCGCTGTAACCCTGGTAATTTTCCTTGCTCGGCAAATGGCAGCCTCACTCCGTTGCGCCAGACTCACCGCAGATTCCAAATCTTGTGGGTTACCCAGCATAACCAGTTCTCGAACCTTGTCATCGTACAACTGCTCGGTAAACTGCGATGTCACAAGCAGGTCCAACGACTCCCGCGGGGCTCCAGGCAAGGCTTTTCGTGCCAGCAGTCTGATCTCCCTGGCAAAGGCAGAAATATCCTCCTCTGGATGTTGGGTACGGGTCCTCAACTTGTTCATGTACAGCTGGGCATGGTTGGAATCACCAAATTGAGATTGGAGTGCTGCCACCAACTCCCTGTAGTCCTGCGATCCTGCCAGCTCCGTCAAGGTGGCCAGCGCAGGGCCGGTCAAGGATGAAGCCAGAGCCGACCCCATGGTTCCCCTATCCCAGCCATTGTCCCGCGCCACGGTTTCGAAATGGGTCCGGTAGTCATCCCACGGCGTAGTCCCGTCGAATTTAGCCGGCTTGAAAGAAATAGGAAGACCCGTCTGCCGGGAAACCTCCGCTGCTGCTGGGATAGCACTCGACTGCGGTGGAGGTGGGGATGAGATTAACTCTCGGACTTCAGCGCAAATATCTTCGTAAAAACCGCGCAGTACATCCCTCACTTCGACCATGAGAATCCGTCGAAGGTCAGTATCCGAACTCGGATCCTGCACACCCAACTCTCGTTCGGGCTCGGCCTCAGATGGTGCAGTAGGTCCATTTGATGGTGGGGGCTCGTCACGCGAAATTACCTGGCCACTTCGCAGTACTCTACCAGATCCATCTTCCGTGTCGTTCTCCATCCCACTTCTGACACCAGTGAAATGCGTAATAGGCTTAAACGGTTTATTAATCGAAATTATTACACAAGAACGAGCACAGTCTTGACAACAACGAATTCAATCCTGAATCAACATGCAACTCACACATAGCAATTATTAACACCTGTCAGGCAACAACCAAAACTACCCATAACAATCACTGTACTCAGTCAGCACCACCTAACAATATATATATTTAGGTTGATGAACACAATTCAGGATTGAGGAATGACCAGTCGTCTTGTTTCTGGTGGTTTTGGTTTATTATTCTGTGAATAATACACCTATACATGTATTCGCTCCACTTGGGCCCTAGTTGTGTCCCGAAACTTTTCAGCCCGATCGGAATATACCCAGGGGAGTTATGAGTGAAAATGTGTATAAAAATAGGTACTTTTTGTGTTTTAGTAACATATTAGTAAAATGAGCTTTTGAGGTATCGTTTTCCATGTTTTTGGGGACGAGAAGACCGAATATGAAGTCGATTTTGACCAAGAAGTGGAAAATTGAGGGTGTACCACATGTTCAGCTTCCAAAATTGATTTTTTATGAGTCAAAAACCTGCGAAATCGTCTGGAAATCACCATCAATTTGTAGGTTAACACTGGAAAAAGTGTCAACACGTGGATCAAGACGATTAAATAGTATTATCAATGATCAAAGATAATTTGAAAAAAAGAAGAGCGTTCCTAATTCAAGTTTTGGGGGCCAAAATTGGTGGAAACCAACAGAAATAGCTATTTCAATTATTTACATGAAGAAACAATAAATAAACAGCCAGCATTTCTGTAGGTATGTCCAATAGAATAATAAACCGATGTGACAAGGACTCAGTAGCGTTTTTAATTCCCACAACGTTTCTACCCTGGATCTGGGTCCTATTCATGTGGATCTATTGGAAGATGACAACAGTTCGTTAGTGTAATGTCTAAGGTGTTACATTTGGTACAGATATGAATAATAAATGTTTTTAAGCTTACTTGTGGTCCAAAGGTAAGTATGTATCGTATATAAAACTATATATCGGCGAAACAAAACAGTTAGGAGTAGATAGAATGAAAGGTCACAATAGAGACAATAACAAGGCTATCTCCAGAAACAATCCCAACCCTGAAAACGGTAACTACCCCACTGCTCTAACAAAACATATCGCAACAACAAACCACAACCCCGCAGTCAGCAACAATTGGGAGATATGTTGTTTTGAAAGGAATCTCGAGAAAAGAAGGATAAAAAGAGGTAGCGTGCGTATATGGTTAAAAATGAAGACAACTGTATGAACCATAAAAGAGACATAAAAGGCCTTTCCTCAATGTTCAAGCAGCTGCTAAAATAAATTGCCACCACAACTTCTTACCATTCTGTTCAAGTTCCTGCCATCTCGCCTATCTGGCTGCATCTTGGTATCCATGACCAATCAGCCCATTTTCCACGATATATTCACTGAACCTGCAAATTCCATGTCTACCTACATAAACAACTTTCTTATGATTATGTATTTTTATTAAACCATTACGAGTACTTAGCTACTACTAACCAACTAGTTCCACTTGTAATCATTTCTCTTCTAATTATTTTTATTTTTAATTAACTAGATACCTAACCATGTAACAACAACGTATCACTAGTATCCATAACTGTAAAGGATCCATATATCATCCATAGTATAACCTTCCCGTCAGCAGGTTCCGTTACTTTGAGCAAATTGCTTTTTACCTCTGTCAGTAAATCAAATTGGAAATTAACACCTATCCACCGACCATACTTACCATTGGACCCCAAGTAAGCTTAAAAACATTTATTATTCATATCTGTACCAAATGAAACACCTTAGACATTACACTAACGAACTGCTGTCATCTTTCAATAGATCCACATGAATAGGACCCAGATCCAGGGTAGAAACGTTGTGGGAAATAAAAAACGCTGCAAAGTCCTTGTCACATGGGTTTATTATTCTACTGGACATACCTACAGAAATGCTGGCTGTGCATTTATTGTATCTTTCATGTAAAATAATTGAAATAGCCATTTCTGGTGGTTTCCACCAATTTTGGCCCCCAAAACTTGAATTACGTACGCTCCTTTTGTTTATTTTTTTTTTCTTCAAATTATCTTTGATCATTGGTAGTGCCATTTAATCGTCTTGATCCACGTTTTGACACTTTTCCTAGTGTTATTCTACAAACTGATGGTGATTTTAGACGACATCGCAGGTTTTTGACTCATAAAAAATCAATTTTGGAAGCTGAACATCTGGTGCAACCTCAAATTTCCACTTCTTGGTCAAAATCGACTTCATATTCGGTATTCTCGTCCCCAAAAACATGGAAAACGATACCTCAAAAGCTCATTTTACTAACATGTTACTAAAACACAAAAGTACCTATTTGTATACACATTTTCACTCATAACACCCCTGGGTATATTCCGATCGGGCTAAAAAGTTTCGGGACACAACTAGGGCCCAAAGGGAGCATGTGTGCGAAAGAACGAATTTTTTAGACCGAAAATGAAGCCTGTACACGTGATACGGCGGACGGCGTACGGCGGACGGACATTGCATTTTGGTTTATTACTCTGTGAATAATACACCTATGTATTCGCTCAGCAAAAAATTTTTATAACACCCCCTCAAAATTTTTTCTTTTCCGTTTCAAGGTGCGTAGATTCCAAAAATGCAATGTCCGTCCGCCGTCCGCCGTACGCCGTCCGCCGTATCACGTGTACAGGTTTCATTTTCGGTCTAAAAAAGTCGTTCTTTCGCACACATGCTCCTTTTGGGCCCTAGTTGTGTCCCGAAACTTTTCAGCCCGATTGGAATATACCCAGGGGTGTTATGAGTGAAAATGTGTATACAAATAGGTACTTTTGTGTTTTAGTAACATGTTAGTAAAATGAGCTTTTGAGGTATCGTTTTCCATGTTTTTGGGGACGAGAAGACCGAATATGAAGTCAATTTTGACCAAGGATTGGAAAACTGAGGTTGTACCAGATGTTCAGCTCCCAAAATTGATTTTTTATTAGTCAAAAACCTGCGAAATCGTCTGAAATCACATCAATTTGTAGAATAACACTAGAAAAAGTGTCAACACGTGGATCAAGACGAATAAATGGTACTATCAATGATGAACGATAATTTGAAAACAAAAAAACGCTGCAAAGTCCTTGTCACATGGGTTTATTATTCTATTATTTTATTGGTCTACATAAATGCTGGCTGTTCATTTATTGTTGCTTTCAAGAAAAATAATTGAAATATAGCTATTTCTGGTGGTTTCCACCAATTTTGGCCCCTAAAACTTGAATTAGGTATGTACGCTCCTTTTTTTTCAAATTATCTTTGATCATTGGTTGTGCCATTTAATCGTCTTTATCCACGTGTTGAAGCTTTTCCTAGTGCTATTCTACAAATTGATGTGATTTCAGACGATTTCGCAGGTTTTTGACTGATAAAAAATCAAATTTGGCAGCTGAACATCTGGTACAACCTCAATTTTCCACTCCTTGGTCAAAATCGACTTCATATTCGGTCTTCTCGTCCACAAAAACATGGAAAACGAAACCTCAAAAGCTCATTTTACTAACATGTTGCTAAAACACAACAACGGTCAATAATTATTATAGAAATTTGATCTAAGAAAGGTACATATTTGTAAAACATTTATACATTGATGACGTGTGCAGTTGTAAAACAGAAGTTAAAGATAATTGCGTTGCGAGGTCAATTGAAATCATTGAAAGAGTCGTTGAGCTGTCTTGATTCACTTGTTAAAACTACCTTCAGTGTTATTATACCAAGTTATGTTGATTTCAGCCACCTTCCAGGTTTCTGACTCACTACATTGATTTTGGGAGCTTAAACTTCGTAAAAATATCAATTCTTCACTCTTTGGACAAGATCAACTTCATAATCGGGCTTCTCGCTCGAAAAAAACATGCAAAACGATACCTCACAAGCTCGTGTACATTAAAACCTTTAAAAAACCATCGAAAAACCCTTTTTTTACACCCATTTTTGAGCCATAACACCCCTTGGTGTATTCCGATCGGGCTGCCGAGCTTCGGAGCGCAACTAGGAGCCAAGTGGAGCCTGTGTGCGGAAGAACGACGATTTTATACCAAAACTTAACGTAGGTACATTTAAGGCTGAAACTTCGTTAGAACCTCAATTTCCCCTCATTGGTCGAAATCCACTTCATATTCGGTCTTCTCGAGGAAAAAACATTGAAAATGATACCTCAAAAGCTCATGTTACTAACATGTTACCACAACACAAAACTACAGAAACGTTGGCTGTTTATTTATTGTTTCTTTCATATAAAATAATTTAAATAGCTATTTCTGGTGGTTTCCACCAATTTTGGCCCCCAAAACACGAATTAGGTACGCTCCTTTTTTTTTTTATAAATTATCTCTGATCATTGATAGTACCATTATTTAATCGTCTTGATCCACCTGTTGACACTTTTTCCAGTGTTATTCTACAAATTGATGGTGATTTCAGACGATTTCCCAGGTTTTTGACTGATAAAAAATCAATTTCGGGAGCTGAACATCTGGTAGAACCTCAATTTTCTATTCTTTGGTAAAAATCGACTTCATATTCGGTCTTCTCGTCCCCAAAAACATGAAAAACGATACCTCAAAAGCTCATTTTACTAACATGTTGCTAAAACGCAAAAAGTACCTATTTTTACACACATTTTCACCCATAACACCCCTGGGTATATTCCGATCGGGCTGAAAAGTTTCGGGACACAACTAGGGCCGAAATGGAGCATGTGTGCGAAAGAACGAATTTTTTAGACCAAAAATGAAGCCTGTACACGTGATACGGCGGACGGCGGACGGCGTACGGCGGACGGACATTGCATTTTTTGAATCTACGCACCTTGAAACGGAAAAGAAAAAATTTTGAGGGGGTGTTATAAAAATTTTTTGCTGAGCGAATACATAGGTGTATTATTCACAGAATAATAAACCAAAAGGAGCGTACCTAATTCAAGTTTTGGGGCCAAAATTGGTGGAAACCACCAGAAATAGCTATTTCAATTATTTTACATGAATGAAACAATAAATATGCAGCCAGCACTTCTGTAGGTATGTCCAATAGAATAATAAACCCATGTGACAAGGACTTTGCAGCGTTTTTGGAATCTACGCACCTTGAAACGGAAAAGGAAAAATTTTGAGGGGGTGTTATAAAAATTTATTGCTGAGCGAATACATAGGTGTAGTATTCACAGAATAATACACCAAAACCCATCAGAAACAAGATTCAATCCTGAATTATATATATATATATATATATATATATATATATATATATATATATATATATATATATATATAATTACTACATATATTTACAATTACTATTTATATCATATTTATCTACATATAACATATATACATTTATCTACATGTAATATATATATGTAGATATGTAGATATGTAAAAGGAATAAACAAAAGGATGTGTTCGAAGATGAGCAGTTTTCAGAAACTTGAAGGGGGCCAAATCTGTGTTTGCATGGATCAAAAATCGCTAAAAACAGCTAAAATTGCAAAAGATTTATATAAAATCACTGAAAGTGTTGTTTGCGAGGGTGAGCAAAGACAGAAAAGACCATTCGAGTTGTTTTTCATAAAGAATAGGGGGCAAACTATGATTTTTGGGGGTCAAAAATCATATTGGTATTAAGGGCTACAATCAATATTAATTCACCTGACGTTGTTGTGTGGGACAGTGATTAACGACATAAAGAGACTATTTCGATACTAAACATATTTTTCTCAAAAAATAGAGGGTCAAACTTGACTGTATAAGTGTCAAATCGGCAAAAATCACGAAAAAAATACACGATTTTACGAAAACTTTAACCTTATAATCTTTTTACACAACCACGAATATTTATTTGAAAATTCGCTCTTACAGCCATGCTGCATGACTGGAACTGTAGCATCAATTACTTCACAAACAATTTGTTCCATGGTTTATTTGGCAATCACCTTACATTTTTGTCAGGATTCTTTTCATCTTTTTAATCACTTGGGTAATTAATTAGGAACTAGGAAAACGCCAACACTTCCGACAGACGGTACAAAAAAAAGAAGAAGAAGAAGAAGAAGGAAAAAGAAGTCGTATAATTTGTAATTGTTACCAGTAAACTTTTTCTCCTTCTCTTCTTCACCACTTATTGAGTCGCATTTGAATCCGTATAAATGGTAATCAATCGAAATGGTTCGACCAGTTTTGGAGAGAAGGACGAAATATGACTTGAAATAACTTTTCTGGCATTGTTGTCAATAACTCACTCCAACGTGAAGGTCCGACAAAACCTGAGCTATAATGCGGCTATTCTGAGATCCTTGATGAGTCCAAATGAAGAAGGCAATTTTAGAATATGAGTCATTCGACGTATCACCTCATAAATTACCGAACAACACCAAGGGAAGCTCTTACTTAGAGTACGGCGGCATTTGTAACAATGTCTGTGTTGCGAATTAAGCGACCGTCCAGATTGGCCGGAGTTCAAGAAGGTAATATTCAAATTTTGAGGGTCTAGCTACTCGCTAGACCATCGGAACCTTGCTGCATAGTTTTCGTTCTTACGCCAGAGAACTCCACCACAGGTTGAACACTGGACCTACCCAAATAATACACTTTAAAATGTTGTTTGTAATGATGTTTTATATGCATTCGTATATTTTAGTAATTTCGAAAACCTGGAAAAACCAGAACGCGTTTAAGCCGCACCAGGACGAAACTCAGGGCACATAGGTACCTGAGACTATTACCGTCTAGACTACCGACTAGACCGTTAAAAAATAAGCAAATTATATTAATAAACTAATTAAAATATATGTTAATAATATAGTTATGTTTTTATGTACCCATGAGAACTAATCCGAGGAGACACAAATTCCAAGGAACTTATTCCTCGGTGGGCATTTAATTGAAGCTTACATTCTTTTCATTTTGTCATGAATTTATTTTGTAACTTTTCTTTGCTTATTCTATTATTTACACCTTCTAAAATAATGATGCAAATAAATAAAGTATTCAGTATTATAACCTCTGAAATGAACATAAAATTGGCTTGCTCAAAATTGTAGTCAACTAATGATAAACCAAAATGTTCGATCGCTGCTCATGTATGTACGCTGAGTCTCAACCCACATGAAATGATTTTTCGAGACAGAAGCGTTCAAATCCGCCAACAGATTCAGTTGAAACAAGCATCTTTAGGGGGTTAGATCTGTAGTCGAGGTGTCTAAGTGGAAGCCGTTACACAAATGAGGTTCACCTGATTACAGGAAGGCACAATGGCATTACTAGTACTAATGATACCTCTATCGTTTTCGGCAGGTTCAAGCTCCTTCGGATGCTACTAATGCCTCACAAACCTTTGTTCCCGGTTCTGCGCGTTATGTCCACACTAACGCTTGCGATTTCGCCTGGAATTTCCTTTTCCTTTCTCTGCCTGCCGGCGTCCTCTGAGAACATTAATTGAGTTGATTCCACCTTCTAATCGGGGTGAGACAAGTCGCGGCTTTCGGCAACACTGCCTCCGTCTTTGGCTCAGGCTTTCAGGCCAGTTACTGCTGAATAACATGCTAATACCTATCAATTAATACCACTATGGTGAATTTATGTTGATGTAAAATTCACCATGAGAGGTGGAGGTAGTTTGGATGTTGGATGTTTGGATATGTTTGAATTTAAGGTTTGAATTTGATATGTGTGGTTTTTATGTGGTTGCGGTTAAGGGCGAACCTCCACCGAGCGTGTGATGATAATAGAATTTTGAGTAAATTTTGGTGAGTGTGTGTTAGCGGTTAAGGGCGGACCTCCACCGAGCGTGTAGTAAATTTCGCCAGTTTGGTTAAGGGCGAAACCTCCACCATATCCTGACTAAATTTATGTGTGTATGAATTTAGAGGGTGTGTGTTTTTGCGGTTAAGGGCGGACCCCCACCGAGCGTGTAGTGTGTGTCATCAGCTTTTGGTTAAGGGCGAGACCTCCACCATATTCTGATGAAATATGTGTGTGTGCGAATTTAGGAGTAAATTTGTGAAGAGTGTGTGAGCGGTTAAGGGCGGACCTCCACCGAGCGTGTAGTAAATTTCGCCAGTTTGGTTAAGGGCGAAACCTCCATCATATCCTGACTAAATTTATGTGTGTATGAATTTAGAGGGTGTGTGTTTTTGCGGTTAAAGGCGGACCTCCACCGAGCGTGTAGTGTGTGTCATCAGCTTTTGGTTAAGGGCGAGACCTCCACCATATTCTGATGAAATATGTGTGTGTGTGAATTTAGGAGTAAATTTGTGAAGAGTGTGTGAGCGGTTAAGGGCGGACCTCCACCGGGTGTGTAGTGTATTTCATCAGGATTGGTTAAGGGCGAGAGAGACCTCCACCAGATTCTGATGAAATGTGTGTGTGTGAATTTACTGTGTGAATGAGAGATGTGAGAATTTGAGAGCTGAATTTGGAGAGAGGAGGTAGAGGATAGAGAGAGAGAAGCCAGCAGCTAGAGGAAGTGTAGAATGGCGAAAATGGCGCAGGATCTGGGGTTATATAGACCCTGAAGCCACCACCCGGGTGGTGGGGCTCCAGGTTGTGTACCGGGTCCTGCGTCCGTTGCCCCACTCTTACCGTTTATTGCCAGTAACTCAATTCTACGGGTTGTTTTTGGTGAGAACTTAAGTCTACGGAGTTGTAGTTCCGGGAGGGACTCACGACAACCACCATCACGGGAGAACGATGGACGGGGTTAAGGTGGAGAGGAAGAATTATACTATCTCGTATAATCTCCCATAGCTATGTTAATCAGATTCAGCACTAATGTTTGTCTGCCGTGGGTCAATTAGTTTCTTCATGGTTTCAGTAGGTATGAATTAAACAAGCGCTACCGTGATAGCTCCAGAAGATATCCGTAATTCTTATTCGTTCTCAAGTATTAGGTACATCACTAAGACATCTATGGACTAACACAACGAACTATACAGGTAAGTAGTACAAATGAAAGCATACATCTATATTTCAAATATATAAGAAGATAATATTATGTATAGGTACAAGGTGACCTCAAAGAGTACTTCTGGCAGTAACTACTCCACGAAAATTCGTGAAGGGGTTGGCAATTTTGTACTCCCGAAATTAAAAATTCCACTTTTGATGAAATACTTATTTTTGGATATATTTTTTTTGAATCTGAAGTGGTAGTTTTATGTTTCAGGTCACCATTTTAAGTGATAATATATTGATATTCGGTGATTTTGACCATTTTCCCGATTTTCAGCGGTTTTTGACCCATGTTTTTTTAATGGCTTATTTTCGAATACATCCTTTCATTTGCAATTAATAACATCTTACCGAAATTTGAAATTAGTATCTCATAGCCAAGGTCCGATACTGTCCGGATATATATATATATATATATATATATATATATATATATATATATATATATATATATATATAAAACCCAATTTTGCGAAATTGAAATTTCAACTCCTTCCTACATGATGGACTCAGTCTCACAATCACCTCCCCTTCTCACGCCCCCTCCACCCTGCAACAACCCACCTTCACTGCCCCCTCTGCAACCCCACTCACCCTTTAACCCTTTTGCCAATAAGTCGGCGGCTGGAGGAAATCGTAGAATCATCCACCCCCCTACCCCACCACCGCTCCTTCCCCCAACATCATGGGAGTCCTTACGCCCAACCCCTTTTTTCCGCTCGCCAGTATTGCAAGCGTATTCTTACCCCCCCCCCCCCCCCATATTCTTACCGCTCGCCCATACCGCAAGCGTTTTTCTTACCCCCCCTCAGGGAGGGCCGCCCCTTTCCCCTTCCTATACAGAGGTGCTCCTACTCAGCCCTCCAGCCCCTCATCACACCTGCGACCACGGCGAACGCTGCCGCCCCAGCCCCCAAATCGCACCTGCGACCACGGCGAACGCCGCCGCCACCAACCCCTCACCCTCCAACCCCTCAATGCATCTGCGTCCACGGCGATCACCGCCGCACACACCTCAACCCTCTCGACCCCCACCCCCTTGGCGTCTCTGCGACCCAGGCGAACACCGCTGCACCAACCCCCTCGACCCCCACCCCTCAAACCCTCCACTCACTCGGGGGCCCTCTCTTCCCGCCCCACGATGCTGGGGGCTGACCGCTTCGCCCCCTTCACCAACCCCCCTTTGGAAGGCTTTCGTCCCTCGCCTCAGAGCCAGGGTTAACTTCTTCCCCTCACCAACCCCCTTCGGAAGGCTTCCACCCCTCGCCTACGAGCCAGGGTTAAATTGCAACGGCCCTCACCCCCCCCACCACTCACTGGGGGGACCCAGCACCTGTACATATCACACCTGTAAATATGATTCCTGTAAATATCTTTAAAACACACCTGTAAATATCGAGCTTCCTTATATGTCAATGTAAATATTCTCTAGCTCTAAGTCACTTCTCTTTGTACATACTCCCCTCATGCAACTATATATCCTAGCTCTAAGTCACTCCTCTTTGTGCATACTCTCCTCATGCAACTGTATATACTAGCTCTAAGTACCCACTTTTGTACATACTACTACTTCACGCCAATCTTCGCCACCTTTCTACCTAGTATTAAGCAAACCACCATCTCAACTACTGTCAATCACCGCCTTCAGCCTACATTGTTTGCCTCAGCCCTCAGCTTTGTAAACTTGGGCCCTCAGCCACATCCGAATGTTCACTTGCTCACTTTCCACCGCCATCAGCACTCCTCCTGTCTGCCATAGCCCTCAAGCCTTTTGTAACCTTGCGCCTTCAGCACCATCCTGTTTGCCATAGCCCTCACAACTTGTAATCCTGTGCCCTCAGCTCTTGGAAATTTTTTGCTCGAACTGGGGGGACCCATGTCGTGAGTCCCTCCCGGAACTACTCCTAGCAGATTTAAGTTCTCACAAATATTTCATAAGCCAACTTTAGTTCTTACCAAATAAACCATACGAGTGGGGAACAAGCCGCAGGAGTCAGAGCACAACCTGGGTCCCCACCATCCCCTACCAAATAGGGGATGGAGGGAGACGACTCCCAGTAACGTAAATAATACTCGCCTCCTTCGGCTTTTCACTCATTCGACGCTTCCTCTAGCCGCTGGCTACTCTCTCTTCTCCTACCCTGCTCTCCAACCAATCCATAAAAGATCCTAGATGACGGTGGTGGTCAGCCCATAACCGCCTAGGCAAATTCTCCTAAAAAGATTCCAGATGACGGTGGTGATTCGCTCATAACCGCCTGGACACCTCCAAAAAGATCCTAGATGTCGGTGGTGACTCGCTCATAACCGCCCAGGCAAAACCTCTCCAAAAAGATCTCAGATGTCGGTGGTGATTCGCTCATAACCGCCTGGGCATTCCCTCACACCACCGTGATGAATATAAGCCAATTTTAAATTCATCACAGTGATATATATATATATATATATATATATATATATATATATATGCATATAAAAAAGTCAAATCTAGGATTCAATAATCAGGACAAATAATCAGAACTCTCCTAAAAAGGTTTGGACCCATTGTACCTAACGGCTATGCGTATTAGAATAACTGCCTACCAGTATTATGGATATCTTAAGAGCAAAACAAAACTAGATCCAGAAGGAAGGGCTAGTTACCAGGTAAACTGCTCTGGTTACGCTCAATGGCTGTTGGGTTCTAGAGGAGATGCGGCGCCTTCCATAAAATGCTGCAGGCAGGTACTTAGCTTCCTTCTCAGAAGGTTTTTCGTGAACGCAAACACAAAGTTTTGTTTTGTTTTTTTTCTTTTTTAGTGGAGTAATGTTTTTTTTTTCTTTTTCTGCTATATTTCTGCCCTTTGGTTGTAAAGAACGGGAAATAAATTGTTTTGAATAATTAATTATGTATCTGGAGTGAGTTTGCTAAATTTAGGTTGTCGGTTTCAGTTAAGTATTGTTGTCAAGTTAGGTTAAGTCTTGTTATGTAAAGTTAATAAGGAACTCCTCCCCTCAGCACAGGCTCGCCTACCGAGGGGAGTAGCACTTGTAAAAATTGTGTACATAACGGAATTGTAATTTTAAAATAAAAATGCATTTAAAAAAAAAATAAAAAAGTGACAGGTGTAAAAAGACGTTTTTTTTTCTCCGTCAGTTTCGGAGGTTCATCATTGAAAATAATGAACAAGAATAGGCGGGTATCGGAATAATCGGAGAAAGGTTGCGTTTTCACAAATTGGCTTCGGAGACCGCCATCCAGAACCGACGGCTACGAATTTTTCTTCAGTTTGGAAACTTGGCAAACAGTTGATGCAGCGGAGCGGAAAAAAGTGTAGGCTGTTGCTTTTTCACGACTGAAAGGTTCAGTGAAGTATGATACCAGTACGGGTGCCGACAAGTGCTAACGACATTTCCATATACAACCGGGAGGCCACTTCACCACCGCTTTGGATACTTTCGAATTCAAATATTCCTTCAAACCGTTTACCCACCCTGCGTTTTATAAATAGCTTGGAAACGTTTACACCCGATCCTTTGAAAACTAAAGGCGTTTAGCTAACCGTTGAGTAGTTTTGGTTAGTAGAAACTGTTCGCTCAGCGATGTTCCTCCTGTCACTTCCTGTAACCGAACATCAACACATCTACACATTACATTAAAAGTTTTCAAAGTAAACCGCTTTCTTTATTTTTGATTCACTTTGTTGGGGTGAGCCGACGGCCGAGCGCTTTAACGCTGTCACATGGTGGTTAGGATAGTGACGACTGCGACGATAGGGACGACGACCATCTATTCCAATCCCAACGCCCCTCGACCTAAGCCATGGTGGTGAAGCAATGAGTAGTCTTGAGCGGTTTTTTTTTTTTTTTGAAAATACAGATAACTTTATTGTATATATTACTGTGATGATCCAGCGGGAGCTATAGATAGGAATAAGTGCACGAGACTCTCAGTAGTCGGTTTGTGACTTGTGACTGTTTATTGATAAATTACAACGCCTTTTATACCCCTTCTTACAGACCCGGAGGGGGGGAAGACGCGGCTTATACCTCAAGTGACGCTATTACATTGTTAATAGGGAGCAGCCGATCACCACACTGCTCCCCCCAGAATTGAAGTTAAATACTGCAATTATAAAGTCATTTTCGACGGTGAATCATGTTGAGGCGTCGGTGGAGGTAGAAGAGGCTGCGTGTTGTCTTGGTTTGTTTGCTGCTGCGGTGTCATCCTGCGTTAGCGGCGGCTGCGGTGCGGGATCCTTAAGCGTGCTCGGAACTGGGAGCGTGCTCGGAGGTGGTTCCGCTGATAATGTCGGGGGCCTCGTCTGGGAGACCTCTGGAAGGGGCGGCTGGCGGGAGTGACTCTGCTGGGCGGCGAGGCAGGAGGTGCCGGAGCAGGTGAAATGGGCCGCACTTGCGGCGTAGCTGCAGCGGTTGGCGGCTCCTCTTGCGTCTTCTTGTTTGTTGCCTGGGTCCCAGTGGTAATGGTGTTGGGGGACACCTGTACCCCGATGCTCTGGAGCTGGGGGCGGCGGCAGCCGTGTGTGCAGCAGTCGGAGCACTTCCCGGCGAAAGGCGGGAGCACCAGCGTGATGGTTTGCTTGTGAGTGGCCGTGTAGGTCATTATGGGTATCCCCGCGGCGTCTGGCGGGCCGCTGGCATGAAGTGGGGTGATTCCCTGTGGTGGCTTCATCTTCTGATTCATCGGGTTGATGAATGGCCGAGGTGGTATAGGGGTGGCGCTGGCCCGTGTGATCGCCATAGCTTCTCGTACCGTCGTGGTTGGGGGACACCTCCCCGGGAGTACTGGCTTCGTCTTTCTTCTTTTCGTGGGCGAGGCGTGATGGCCCGGAGGCGAAGGCGTCAATGTGAGGTCCCTCAGCAGTTGCTGCTTCGAAATGAGTTTCGGAGGTGTGTTCGGTGCCATTGTGAGGGTGAATGACCTTCGCGGGTCGCGGTCCGCGTTTTATACCCGCGGAATCCGCGGATGAATTCGATTGGGCAATAGGGAGCGAGATTTCTTGACCAATCGGAGTTGAGGGAGGCGGCCGTGTGAACAGGTCCCCTGGAAGTCGTGGAGTCGCCGAAAAAAGTTGCTGTGAGGGCGAGTAGTCGTCGGGGCCGGGCCTGTTGCGGAGGCCGAGAAGGAGGCCGTTGAGGTCCGATGCCCAGGTTTTTGACGAGGAGGAAGCGATGATTGCGTCTTTTAAGACACGGTGTAGGCGTTCCAGGAGGCCGTGTTTGGCTAGAGTATCGAGTAATAATTTTACGTGCGTAAAATGTTCTTCGATATCTTTGGAGGCTACTAGAAGGTCGTCTTTTTCGCTGATTTTGCAGCGGAAGAAGGCACGGGCGAGGTCGAACGTACTATATGTGGTCGTCCTGAACAGTACCGTTGTGAAGTCGCGGAGGTGTGGTACCGTGTATCGCTCGGGGATAGTGAGCCTGTTGAGGGCGCGGTAGTCTCTGACGGGGCGAATGTCTCCGTCTGGCTTCGGTACGTCGTGTAGAGGGCTTGACCAAGGGGCCTCCGATGGTTCCATGATGCCGGCGTTTAGGAGTTCTGTGAAGGGGACATTCGCGTTCGTATAGCTGGCCGGGGCTAGGCATCGGAGTTTCGCGTGACATGGCGGGCCCTTCGTTACTATGTGGTGTTCGATCGGTGCTTCGCAGGGAGTTTTTGAAGGAGCGTGTGCGTCTAGTAGTGCCTGGAAGCGGGGTGCATTATCTGAGGTTGAACAGATGGAATTTCACGGGTGTACGAGGTTAATTGTGCCGGTGGCTGCGTTGATGAGGCGGGCGTTCGGGAGGTCAACCGGTAGGCCATGGTACCTTAGGAAGTCGGAGCCGAGGATCGGTGTTGAGACGTCTGCTACGGTGAATGTCCTTTCATAGGGCGGTAGGTCGGGTAGGTGTACCGAGGCGCAGTGGTTGTCGTACGTGTTGATCTCCGAGCCGTTCGCCGTTCGTAGGGTGCCGGGTTGTGTTACTCTCCGATGAAGTGCGTCGGCGTTTCCCGTCGGTTGGCTTCGCCAGGTGCAGGGTTTGACGCATTTTTTCGCTCGGGAGCCCCATCTTCTATGGTAGAAACAGAAATTCTTGTTCGGTCGTCGAGGGGATGATTGTCGCTGCGTAGAAGGCCGCATTTGTTGTCGGTGCTGGATCACTTGAACTTCCTCGTCGACGGTAGCCACACGAGGAGGTGTAACGAAGGGTATAAGGCGGTCGGCGGCCGCCGCAAGCTTCGTGATATCGGGTTCTACGCTGGCTGCGATGTGAAGGCGAAGGCTCTCTGGTAGAGCTCGCAAGAAGAGTTGTCGAAAGAGCGAGGCCGGAGTACCCGCAGGAAGTGCACGTTGAAGGCGTCGGGCGAGGGCCGAAGGTAGCTCGTCTGTTACCGAAGGGTGCAGCAAATTTGTGAGCTGGGAGCCATCTGAGGGTGCATGAGCTGCGATAAGCCGGTCTTTCAATGTCTGGTAGCTTGCGGTGTGCGAGGCGACTATGTCGATGCAGAGGTCCGCTTGACGAGGCTCGAGCGCGAGGAAGGCACGGGTGAAGCGGGCTTCTGAATTCTTGAGGCCCTCCTGGGCGAAAATTAGTTCGAGCTGTGCGAACCAGACGTGTGGGAAAGCCGGGTCAAAAGGCCGCAGTTTGAAAGGTGCTGGTGCCGGTTCCGATGTCTTAGTAGCTCTGGTCTCCATTTTTCTTCTTATCTGTTCCTGAAGGTGTGAATCCGAGGAATGAATGCTCCGATGATGGTCGCTCTCGTTAAGTAGGCAGCGGGGAGGGCGAGGTGCTCTCTAATTGGTTCGCTGGAGGCGATAGCTGATTGGTCGCTTGAGAGAGGACGCTGATTGGTCGTGACGAGTGGTGGGGGGTTCGCTGTCGATCGCAAGAGGATGATGGTTCATAAAGAATCGTTGTTAGTCCGAAGATGGCCGGGGCATGGGTACGTTGCTCTGCCGGCGTTGCGGTTGCGAAAGTCCGTGGTGGCTGAAACTGAAAGGCTGAAACAGACAGTGGTCCTGAAAAGAACCTTTGTAAGTCCGTGGTAGGCCAAGGCGAATGTGCGTGTTAAGCCGTCGCTGGAAGCGAGAAGGCGGGGCGCTGTTCGCAGAAGGCAGGAAGCCGGCGAAGGTGCGTGTTGAGCCGTCGCTAGAGGCGAGAAGGCGGGACGCTGTTCGCAGAAGGCCGGAAGCCGTGAAGGTTGCGTGTTCGTCGTCGGGGTGACCAGTGTGATGATCCAGCGGGAGCTATAGATAGGAATAAGTGCACGAGACTCTCAGTAGTCGATTTGTGACTTGATTGACTGTTTATTGATAAATTACAACGCCTTTTATACCCCTTCTTACAGACCCGGAGGGGGGTAGGGGAACCCCGCTCCGGGAAGCCGCCAAGACGCGGCTTATACCTCAAGTGACGCTATTACATTGTTAATAGGGAGCAGCCGATCACCACAATTACATTACAGTTTTGCATCTTATTATAACTAGAGGGAAAGAATACCCTCTATGAGCGGTGTGGTCAGAAAAAAATTCTGCTCAGCTATTTAATTACCTCGCATTACCTTGCCATCCTGAATGTAGTTGAACGTTTGAGGATACAATATGAAGTCAGTGAATCCCAAAATTTTGACAACTACAACTGTATACATGTTGAGGTCTTTACATGAAATAAAGAAAGAGTTTCTACTCTCTCACTCTACCTGAAGGAGAGAAATATTACTTCTTGATGTATCACTCCTCTACCCATTCTAAACTTTGGGGTTTCCTAGTTAACGACATTATGTTAAGAAAAACATCGAGGTGACCCAACATTTTAATTTCACCCAGCAGTTCCAAGGAGGCTCCCATTTCAAATTTCAGCATTGTCGGTTGAATATGAAAGAATTAATATAGTCGGTATTAGACAACCTTAGATATACGAGCTGCAGAGCCTGTTTATCCGCTACTTTCAAGACAAGTTTCGCGAAGAATTGTGTAACGTTTCCGAGCAAGTTAGTCATAGCAAAAGCATTTTCCATGCTAAAATGTCAACCGAAATTGTCAATTAATCGTTTCGGATTGACTTCGACCGATTTGGAGGAGAAATGTCTGCTCACATCGGGCATTTTCCGGTGCTAATCTACGTTCAAGTAACCAAACTCCACATTTACCTTGTTTCATTACACTAGAAAATACAAAAACTTACGGGTCGTTCACGCGAGTTACGTGGATATTGTTGATAACTATGAGGCAAAATATGTATTAATTGATCAAAGATGAGAATAAACCAATAAATCTACAAAGACAAACATCGTTTAAATAGATCTGGAAATTGTTAAACCTATAATATAGTACGTGGGGACAATGAGGAGCACCCATGGCTTCTGTTTAATATTTTTCAAGAAACTTGTCTAAGAAACTTGAGACCAACCGCACTGAATAATGATGTTTCTATGATTTATCTATGAGCACGCACGCACGCGCACGCGTGCACGCACACACACACAGAGAGAGAGAGAGAGACAGTGTTCATAAACGAAGAGTAATCGTGGTATCTTCAACACCAATGATAGTTAATGTATATTAAAATCATTAAACTGCAATGGATACGTGTTGATGATGATAGTGCTGTGTGACATTGAAGAGGCGTTGATAACACTCGGCTTTTCATATATCTATCACCGCCTCGCTTTCAGGCAACAGCTTGTGGGAGTTGATGTAGCAAGCTGCGGTCAGGCGCTTTTGGTCGATGACGGGTATTTTCGTTTTATGTGGTGACCACCGGTCAAACAGTGTGGGCCCATGGAAATTCAGAGTGAATGAACTGTACAATTAGCAGGAGCCTTCCTTAGCTTCTATGTACTTGCCATACAACCCACTCAAATTAAGTGCCAAGTCATTCACATATTGCACCATCGTCTTCACTATACTAGCCAGTTGAGTAGTTTCCGAATTCCCTATTTTGTTCTTACTGTCCAAGCAGAATTTAAGAAACGTTTCTTCATTTTTATTAACGGCTTCACGAACCTTCCGTACGTACTCATCCATGTCCATTTTGCTTGGCGATCCCATTATTGGGCCACGCAATCACTTCACTGCACCGTAGTTATGAAAACAATCACTGACTGTTCAGCTTTGGAGTTTTTCAAATGAACCTTCCTGAATCAGAACTCCATACTACTTTCAGCCCCGTGTCTAACTTCACATACTTCTTCTTCAAAGAAGTATGTTTTTAAGGGGAGGAGTGTGACGGTATATGGGAATCCCGTCCATCTTGGATGAGGGCTCTTCCCGATCTTTTTGACACGCGGCTGAAGGGGCGGTCGATTCGCGGAAACGAATCGTCAACTCCTGGAGGCATTGCGTTATAATCAAACCATTGTCTCTGGGGGCAGCTGTCACACTGCCTCCCTACCTTTCTAGAGAGTGGAGAGGGGGAAACTACGCTGTATGGGCGGCGTAGTTAAACCCCTCATACTTTACAATATATTAATTGCTATGCAATTTTAACGCCGGGGGTCATGTGAAAAAAATGTCCTGTCACAATATCCTGTCACAAAAACGCGTCACGCAAAGAGGAATGTGATGAAGATGAGCACAAAGAGGAATGTGATAAAGATGAGCACAAAGAGGAATGTGATAAAGATGAGCACAAAGAGGAACGTGATAAAGATGAGCACAAAGAGGAATGTGATAAAGATGAGCACAAAGAGGAATGTGATAAAGAATTGCATAGCAAATTCTCCTTTGTTATACGAAGTATAAGAACACATCCTTCGGGGGTGAGGAACGGCGAAGCCGTTCCGAGGGGGCGGAGCCCCCTTTGGGGGTCCAGGGGGCTTGCCCCCTGGCGAGGCCCGAAGGGCCGAGTATATATATATATATATATATATATATATATATATATATATATATATATATATATATATATATATATATATATAAAGTTACTTTGAGTTTTCCAAGCTAGGCGGGAACATTGTTCCTAGTTTGGAAATAAAGTTATTATCATTATTATTATTATTATTATAACCCAACTGTTTTAGCCTTCTCTTGATCATATAGGTACCTACTATTGTAGGTACTTTTTCGTTCTAACCCCACCCCCCCCCCCCCCCTCCACACAAGGGCGCGCTCGATTTTGATCGCCGCACGCCCGCCCGATGGCTTTACGCATTTGAACATTTTTCTTTCACTTTCATAGGCTTAGAATTCAGGGCAAGTTAAAGCCATCGGGTAGGTGCGGGAAAAGGCGGAGTTAGTGATCTTGACACCGGGCGGCTAGCGCTTGTTTTGATTTGGATGTCTGCCTTGTGAATGGGTTGGGTTGCTAATCTCTTCTCAACCATAATGAACACATTCATAATGTGAATTCATGCGTAGGCAATGCGAGAGGAGAGCCAGATTTTTTTTTCATCAAAAAATGCCAATCGATATTTCCAACTTCCAATAAAATCGGCAATTTTTTTTATTTATTTATTATCAGGAATACAACCCCCCCCCCCCCCCTCCTCCAGGACGGACCTTCCCCATTGGTGGGGGTCCTCTACTCCCTTCTATAACTGTGCTAGTGATTCCAAGTTGAAGACATCAAGCAGGCCAAAGTGGGGGGGGAGGGTTATAACGGAAAATTACCCGAATGTATCAGTGGTGAAGAGCTAAGCTACCATGATAGAGTACATGCATTTTTCACGGTTGTATTGGCAGCTGACCGAGGTTTGTACTCCGGTTGCCAGGAACCTTAGTCTCTCATGAGAGCCCCCCCCCCCCCCCCCCCCGCACGACTGCTCTACCAGGGTGGCCACTGGTTCCAACTACTTCCCAAATATTTTTTATTTATTTATTTTTTTTATTTTTTTATACGGGCAAGCCCAATTACATTTTGCATATTTATGTCATTCTAGCAGGGGGGTGAAGAGGTCTACGTTACAATAGAAGAGAAACAGTACAAGGGAAAACAGTGGAGGGAAAAAAATAAAGAAAGGTTGAATAACTATTGAAAAGAGAGAGAGGAAGAAGAAAGCAAAGTCTTTAGAGTAGAAAGGGGGGAATGGAAGAAGTCGAACTGAGGATTTGAAGAAAGAAAGAGGTTTGCTGTGCGGACTAGTCGATGGAGCGGTCGATTTCTGTCGTAGTTGGTCGGGGAGAAAGGGACGGCGAAGAGGACCGAAGAACGTGTGCTGGTGCGAGAGGCGGCGAGCTGGATTTTGGAGAGTAATGGGGGACAATCGATTTGGTTGTTCAAAATTTTGAAGAGCAACACCAAGTCAGATGTGCAACGTCGCTTTTCCAAAGTCTCGAGTTTGCATCTTCTCAGAAGAGAGGCGTAGTCGATATCGTCAGAGGGGATTCCCATCTTGTAGGCCACGTAGCGCAAAAAGTTCCTATGAACCCGTTCCAGCCGGTACTTGTGGATCGTATACGAGGGGGACCAAACTGTGGAAGCGTACTCCAAAATGGGCAGCACGAGAGCCTTGTAGAGACAAACGATGGCGTCTACGTTTGTGAAGTCCCTCGTATTCCTCTTGACGAAGCCCAAAGCCCGCATCGCCCTGCTAGCGAGTCGCTCAATATGGCTAGAAAAGGACAGGCTCCGATCACAGAGAACACCAAGATCGACCACCTGACTCATTCTTTGCAGTGGAGTGCCACACAAAGTGTAATCAAACGCGACTGGGTGTACCACGCGATGATACGTCACGACCGAACACTTCGAGGGGTTCAGATGAAGGCGATTCAAGTCGCACCAATCCTCCAAACGAGCAATCGCCGCCTGCAAGATTTCACAATCTGATGGAGACCCGGAATGTCGTAGGAGCTTCAGATCATCCGCAAAGAGCAGGACGCGCACATCGTCCGCTGCCACACAGCCCACGACCCTATTGATCAGCAGTAGAAAGCACAAAGGCCCAATATGGCTTCCCTGTGGGATCCCAGAGACAGCGGGGAAAGGAGAGGAGAGGGCGCCCTTCACGCGAACGATGAGCTCACGACCGGACAGGTAGGATCCAAACCAGCGCAAGAGGGAGCCGTGAACGCCCAGCGATTCCAAGAGAGACAGGAGGTGTGGATGGGAGAGTCTGTCAAACGCCTTGGCAAAATCGGTTGCAACCACATCCGTCTAGAGTCCCTCTAAATAGCCCTCCATCACGTAGTCCTGAAACTCCAGAAGGTTCGTAGTTGTCGAGCGGCCGCGCATGAACCCATGCTGCTCAACAGCAATGAACGAACCAAAGCTGAGGGAAAGCTGGTTGACTAGCAGTTTCTCGAGTGGCTTGGGTATAGTAGACAGGGAGCAAACGGGACGGTAATGGTCAATGCAGCCCCTATCACCAGACTTATGGACAGGTGTAACGTAGGAAGTCTTCCACTTTCCTGGGAAACAACCGGACTCGAGCGACAAGCTGAAGAGTAGTGCCAGGGGTCTCGCCAATGCAGGTGCACATAGCCTCAGCATCACCGGTGGGACACCATCAGGCCCCATCCCCTTCCTGACATCCAGGCCGGCAAGTCCGCGTGCCACATCATCCTCGGAGACCGAGAGTGAGCCCAACGAAACCACATCCTGAACAGGGTACGGTGGGGCATCCGAAACAGGGGGCTCCAAAACCGAGGAAAAAATGGGAGGCAAACAGATTCGCTATGTCCTCCGGTTCAGAAGCGACGGTACCGGCCAAAGTTAAACAATTCGGGATGCTATTTCCACCATGACGATAGTTGAAGTAGTTCCAAAAGGCCTTCAGGTCCTGTGGGATGGAATTCTGAACATCGACGAGATAGGCAGCGTAGAGCACCCGGGAACGCTCCCCACAACGACTCCACAGGCTGGAGAACAGGTCATAGTCCTCAGGGGATCCAGATATCTTGAAACGGGCGTGGGCAGTCAGCTTTTGGCAGGTGAGGGACATCAAATCCTGATCAAACCACTTAGGGAAAATATTAACTTTTTCAACCGTATTTAATTACTTTGTTATCCACTTTGTTGCAACGCTATGAAATTGACTGCCATAGAACGCTCTGAAAATGATCACCATACAACTCTCTGAAAGTGATTACCTATCATACTAAAAAGATGGAACCATTATCATGAAAAAAAAAAACTAAGTAAACACGGATACGACTGCTTCAACCGAGTCATGAATTATATCTGCCGAGTATCCACCAGTGACCGCCGGAGACGTCATTAAATATTTACGAATGTTTAATAAAATAACTGCGAAGGTCTGGTGCAAACCCAAAATAAACTAGCTCGTCTCAAAACAGACTAGCTTTCAAATGAAAAATTCATAAAATATTTGGGTACTCGTCATTCTGCCACTTATTTATATTTATACTCCCAAACGGTGAGAGCTTTCCCAAATAGTGCAACATGAAGGGTACATGTCTACCCATTGATCGGATATGTGTTAAAACGGTGCAGGGTGGTGGGGGGAGGGGTCAATTCGTATTTTTTGTTGTTCGTTGGGTATCTGGCATGATAAAATGGAATTTTGTTGACTGAATTGAAATTTGGCGGAAAATGAAGAGAAGGGGGATCGGAGAGGATACGAGGAAGTTACTTTTCGGTGCTCGGCCGAGATAGGGAAGTTTTGATGGAGCTTTTTATTCCCTCTCCCCTTGGCAGAGCTCAAGTTCGATTTGGGGAAGTTTATGAAGAGTCCGCATACAATTTCTAACCATCTATACTATAAATGAGGAAGTAATTCTGACAGGTTCACGCTTTAACGGTTGGACGGGTTTTAGTGGGTTTTTAACAAAATGACGAACTGCCCAAGAAAGGTTTATGGTTTTTCGTTTCACCTCCTGAATTCCTCCCTATTCGCCAAATTGGCCATCCCTGGCGACGTCCGGGTTAATTTGTTTACGCTGTGAAGTGTTTATGTTGTTGGCACGCGTTTCATATTGTTAACAGCATTTTTCGCGTAGTTAGAAGCGTTACAAGGAAATGGCCAACAGTTCATGTTTGCGCATGCGCAGAGGGAAGTTATAGTAAGCCACCAATGAAATTCAGATGGAACTATCAAAGTATTATACCTGATCGACCCTCCAAATCTGAACTCATTTAGTTATCGGCACTCCAAGTATTTCACGTTTGCGCATGCGCAGACGAACCGATTTCAACGATTTTAGATCGGGGCTATCTGCGATCCTACCCGCGTATACCCTTAAAATTTCAGCTCTCTACGAGTATTTATCGCGTAGTTAAGCATTACAAGGAAATGGTCAACATTTCATGTTCGCGCATGCGCAGATAAAAGTAACGTTACGATTCCAATGAAATTAATTTGGAACAATCAAAGTATTATTCCTAATCGACCATTATCTTGTTATCCTGTTTTTATCGTGTTTTACTAGTGACTGTATTTATATTTGACTTGTTATGCTGTGTCGTATGGCAACCCAGACTATGGGCAGCTCGCCGTTTTTATTATAAATAAAGTGGTTGTTCTCTCTCCCAACGATATTTAAGGTAGTTATGGGCGTTCCAAGTATTTCACGTTTGCGCATGCGCAGATGAAAGTTACGGTACTTTTTCAATGATTTTGGTACGGGACAGTCTGTGATCTAACCCGCACGTACCCTCAAAATTTCAGCCCATTTCGACCATTATTTCGGGTATTTATGGGCGTTATAAGGAATTACCACAGACAGACAAACGGACAGACAGACAGACAGACACGGAACCAAAAATACTCCTCGATGTCAGAAACGCAAAATGGTTGTGGAAATTTTCATTTTGGAGGACATGAAGTTTTTGTTACTCAATCACGAATCCAAGGCTTCCCTACCTTCGGTAGTGTGGAAGCAAAATGTATATCAATCCACCTAAAATAGTAGGTATAAAACGACGAATCGAGACATGCAAACGCTGCAAGTTATCACACAACGGTTTATTACTTACCTGTATCGATGCCCCTTCTGCGTGGATCAATGTTTTCTGTGGTCAATACCCTACTCTCGTGCTTCCCTCAGAAAAGCCCTAAATCGAGTACTGGAGGCCGGGCAACTGTAGTTTCATAAAAACAATATGCGGTCGAATAAAAACTTCTATCATTATCATGTGTTGTTGTTCATTAAGCATAACGCGTAGTTTTTGAAAAACTGATCGAAAATTCCTCCGTGTAGTTTCAAGAAACGTTCCTGAAAATTTTATCGTAATTGGGCCATAGTTCCATGAGAAATTAGTAACTCAGATTTCGCTTTTGCGCATGCGCAATAGTCATACCATTTCTCCGAGCGTTTTGAAGTCCTTTAGGGACCATCTAGAAGCTACACCCCAACAACAATGATGATTGAATGACCATTCATTGAAGGGCCATTCATTCAAGAGAAATTTGTATACCTCGAATTTGCGTTTGCACATGCGCAGTGCCACACCAATGATCCGAATGTTCTGTAGTTAAAAGGGGACCAGCTGGGGCCCAACCCGCCGATCTCTGAAAATGTCAGTAAAATCGGATTCGAACTGCAGAAGTTGCGGACACAGACGAACGGACACCGAACCACATTTGTTCAAGTTCAAAAATTAACCGTCAACAAAATCCCAAATAACCATCATTCTTCAAATGAAATGATATCACGGAACAATCAACACGATCTCATACAGCCATGAGAGATTTTAATCAGCTGTTACCTAGCAATGATATCGCGGGCTGGATGTATCAATTTAAAAACGTCATAGAAACCATCCCCCCCCCCCCCATCTAAAGCTTTCGAGCCACGGCGTTCTGAAAATGACAACCCCTATTTTTCACCCCTTATGACTGACAGCCTAGACGACTAGACCCTAAATGGGACCTACAATCCAAATTCCATTAACTGTAGTTCATGGAAATCAAGAAAATAGCGAAGTACGGCGTCTTGACAGAAAATTTTAATTCCATTTTCGGATTCTACGTACTTTAAAACGGAAACCATCACATTGTTAGGGAGAATTTAAAAATGTGTTCATGCTTGATTCAACGGTTCGTTATTTCATTTTATTTTATTGAACGGGAAAATCCAATTACATTCTGTAAACAATACTTCATTCTAACAGGGGGAATGGGAGGGGGGGGGGGGGGGTCCTACTGTTTAACAAGGAAGACCGAGACTTGACAAGAGGTATTTTCGTAGTTGAATGTACATATGGGGAACATACGATCATAGTATTTAACTATGGAAGGGAAAAAAATATACCAAAAGTCTGTTTCGTTAGTGAAAAATGTTTTTTTCCCCATAAAAACGCGGTTTAATTCAAGATGGGGGGGGGGGGGGGGGGGCAAATCGCTGCGAATCTCCAATAATAGCAAAAACTTTGAAACTTTGCTCATACAATGGTCAGGCTGTATGGCTGGAATTATCTTGAATCAGTAGTTCCAATTATTTCATTCTTCATAAAGGGCAATTTATCATGTATCTACAAAGAACACGTTTAGTACTGATTTTATAATCTTGTTCTTCTACGCATTTGAAAAACGCTGCAAAGTCCTTGTCACATGGGTTTATTATTATTTTGGACTTTTGGACATACCTACAGAAATTTTGGCTGTTCATTTATTGTTTCTTTCATGCGCAATAATCGAAATAGCTATTTCTGATGGTTTCCATTAATTTTGGCCTCTAAAACACAAATTAGGTACACGCTCCTTTTTTTTTTTTAACTATCTTTGATCATTGGTAGTGCCATTTAATCGTCTTGATCCACGTGTTGACACTTTTTCCATTGTTATTATACAAACTGATGGTGATTTCAGACGATTTCCCAGGTTTTTCACTCATAAAAAATCAATTTCTGGAGCTGAACATTTAGTGGAACTCAACTTTCCACTCTTTGGTCAAAATCGACTTCATATTCGGTCTTCTCGTACCCAAAAACATGGAAAACGATACCACAGAAGCTCATTTTACTACTATGTTACTAAAACACAAGAACGCTGCAAAGTCCTTGTCACATGGGTTTATTATTCTACTGGACATACCTACAGAGATGTTGGCTGTTTATTTATTGTTTCTTTCATATAAAATAATTGAAATAGCTATCTCTGGTGGTTTCCACCAATTTTGGCCCCCAAAACACGAATAAGGTAACCTACGCTTTTTTTTTTTTTTAATAAATTATCTCTGATCATTGATAGTACCATTTTATCGTCTTCATCCACCTGTTGACACTTTTTCCAGTGTTATTCTACAAATTGATGGTGATTTCAGACGATTTCCCAGGTTTTTGACTCATAAAAAATCAATTTCGGGAGCTGAACATCTGGTAGAACCTCAATTTTCTATTCTTTGGTCAAAATCGAGTTCATATTCGGTCATCTCGTCCCCAAAAACATGAAAAACGATACCTTAAAAGCTCATGTTACCAACATGTTGCTAAAACGCAAAAAGTACCTATTTTTACACACATTTTCACTCATAACACCCCTGGGTATATTCCGATCGGGCTGAAAAGTTTCGGGACACAACTAGGGCCCAAATGGAGCATGAGTGCGAAAGAACGATTTTTTTAGACCGAAAATGAAGCCTGTACACGTGATACGACGGACGGCGGACGGCGTACAGCGGACGGCGGACGGACATTGCATTTTTGGAATCTACGCACCTTGAAACGGAAAAGAAAAAATTTTGAGGGGGTGTTATAAAAATTTTTTGCTGAGCGAATACATAGGTGTATTATTCACAGAATAATAAACCAAAAGTACCTACTTTTACACACATTTTCACTCATAACTCCCCTGGATATATTCCGATCGGGCTGAAAAGTTTCGGGACACAGCTAGGGCCCAAATGGAGCATGTGTGCGAAAGAACGATTTTTTTAGACAGAAAATGAAGCCTGTAGACGTGATACGGCGTACGGCGGACGGCGGACGGACATTGCATTTTTGGAATCTACGCACCTTGAAACGGAAAAGAAAACATGGGTTTATTATTCTATGGACATACCTACGGAAATGCTGGCTGTTCATTTATTGTTGCTTTCATGTAAAATAATTGAAATAGCTATTTCTGATGGTTTCCACCAATGGTGGTACGCTCCTTTTTTTTAATTTTATTTTATTTATTATCGTTGATCATTGGTAGTGCAATTTAATTGTCTTGATCCACGTGTTGATACTTTTCCTAATGTTATTCTACAAATTGATGGTGATTTCAGACGATTTCGCAGGTTTTTGACTCATAAAAAATCGATTTTGGGAGCTGAACATCTGGTACAACCTCAATTTTCCACTCCTTGGTCAAAATCGACTTCATATTCGGTCTTCTCGTCCAAAAAAACATGGAAACCGATACTTCAAAAGCTCATGATGTTACCAACATGTTGCTAAAACGCAAAAAGTACCTATTTTTACACACATTTTCACTCATAACACCCCTGGGTGTATTCCGATCGGGCTGAAAAGTTTCGGGACACAACTAGGGCCCAAATGGAGCATGTGTGCGAAAGAACGACTTTTTTAGACCGAAAATGAAGCCTGTACACGTGATACGGCGTACGGCGGACGGACATTGCATTTTTGCATTCTACGCACTTTGAAACGGAAATTTTTTGCTGAGCGAATACATAGGTGTATTATTCACAGAATAATAAACCAAAAGTACCTATTTTTATACACATTTTCACTCATAACTCCCCTGGGTATATTCCGATCGGGCTGAAAAGTTTCGGGACACAACTAGGGCCCAAATGGAGCATGTGTGCGAAAGAACGACTTTTTTAGACCGAAAATGAAGCCTGTACACGTGATACGGCGTACGGCGGACGGACATTGCATTTTTGGAATCTACGCACCTTGAAACGGAAAAGAAAATAGTTTGAGGGGGTGTTATAAAAATTTTTTGCAGAGCGAATACATAGGTGTATTATTCACAGAATAATAAACCAAAAGGCGATTTGAAGAAGCCTCATACTTACGTCAGACGGATATAACGCGTCGACTGACCATTTGCCATGTGCTGCCACCTGCCAGCCTGTCAGAACCCATATCCGTACATCATCACAGACGACAGCAAGGCTCATAGTCGGTTTTGAAGTCTCTCAAAATATGAAGGAGGAATGAAATTTATTCAAAACCGACTACAACATTTTTGAAGACAGCGCCAAATTGCAACTAAAATGTATAAAAACAAAGGGATACAATATGAAAGCAGTGTGTGGGGTTTTTAGCTAAAATTTGGTGCAGACTTCAAAAATTTTGTTGTAGGTTCCGGCTTTGAATAAATTACATTCGTTCAGTATAAAAATTATTCTTTACCTACTTTTGGTATATTATTCTGTGAATAATACCCCTATGTATTCGCTCAGCAAAATTTTTTATAACACCCCCTCAAACTTTTTTGTTTTCCGTTTCAAGGTGCGTAGATTCCAAAAATGCAATGTCCGTCCGCCGTCCACCGTACGCAGTCCGCCGTACGCCGCATCACGTGTACAGGCTTCATTTTATGTCTAAAAAAGTCGTTCTTTCGCACACATGCTCCATTTGGGCCCTAGTTGTGTCCCGAAACTGTTCAGCCCGATCGGAATATACCCAGGGGTGTTATGAGTGAAAATGTGTGTAAAAATAGGTACTTTTTGCGTTTTAGCAACATGTTGGTAACATGAGCTTCTGAGATATCGTTTTCCATGTTTTTGGGGACGAGAAGACCGAATATGAAGTCGATTTTGACCAAAGAGTGGAAAATTGAGTTCTACCAAATGTTCAGCTCCCAAAATTGATTTTTTATGAGTGAAAAACCTGGGAAATCGTCTGAAATTTTATGAGTCAAAAAACCTGCGAGATCGTCTGAAATCACCATCAATTTGTAGAATAACACTAGAAAAGGTGTCAACACGTGGATCAAGACGATTGAATGGTACTACCAATGATCAAAGATAGTTTGGGGGGAAAAAAAAAGGAGCGTGCCTAATTTGTGTTTTAGGGGCCAAAATTGGTGGAAACAATCAGAAATAGCTATTTAAATTATTTCACATGATAGAAACAATAAATTAACAGCCTACATTTCTGTAGGTATGTCCAATAGAATAATAAACCCATGTGACAAGGACTTAGCAGCGTTTTTAGTTTTGCACAGCTTTTTTGAAGTCCGTTTTATCGTTAAAAAGTTTTTATTTTTTGCTTTCAGTGTGATCAATAGACCATTTTTTTTAAGTTGGTTTCGAAAAGGTGAGTACGTATTTTACATTTTCTAGTGCGTTTTCGAAAGTTTTTTCAATACATTTGGTTTATTATTCTGTGAATAATACACCTAAGTATTCGCTCAGCAAAAAATTTTTATAACACCCCCTCATTTTTATAACACCCCCTCATTTTGGTTTATTATTCTGTGAATAATACACCTATGTATTCGCTCAGCAAAAAAATTTTATAACACCCCCTCAAACTTTTTTCTTTTACGTTTCAAGGTGCATAGATTCCAAAAATGCAATGTCCGTCCGCCGTACGCCGTCCGCCGTATCACGTGTACAGGCTTCATTTTCGGTCTAAAAAAATCGTTCTTTCGCACACATGCTCCATTTGGGCTCTAGTTGTGTCCCGAAACTTTTCAGCCCGATCGGAATATACCCAGGGGTGTTATGAGTGAAAATGTGAGTAAAAATAGGTACTTTTGGTTTATTATTCTGTGAATAATACACCTATGTATTCGCTCAGCAAAAAATGTTTATAACACCCCCTCAAAATTTTTTCTTTTCCGTTTCAAGGTGCGTAGATTCCAAAAATGCAATGTCCGTCCGCCGTCCGCCGTACGCCGTATCACGTGTACAGGCTTCATTTTCGGTCTAAAAAAGTCGTTCTTTCGCACACATGCTCCATTTGGGCCCTAGTTGTGTCCCGAAACTTTTCAGCCCGATCGGAATATACCCAGGGGTGTTATGAGTGAAAATGTGTATAAAAATAGGTGCTTTTTGCGTTTTAACAACATGTTAGTAACATGAGCTTTTGAGGTATCTTTTTCCATGTTTTTGAGGACGAGAAGACCGAATATGAAGTCGATTTTGACCAAAGACGCGGAAATTGAGGTTTTACCAAAGGTTCAGCTCCCAAAATTGGTTTTTTATGAGTCAAAAACCTGGAAAACTGTCTGAAATCACCATCAATTTGTACAATAACATTGGAAAAAGTGTAAACAGGTGAATCAAGACCATTAAATGCCACTACCAATGATCAAAGATGATCTTAAAAAAAAAAAAAAAAAAAAAGCGTACCTATTTCATGTTTTGGGGGCCAAAATTGGTGGAAATCATCAGAAATAGCTATTTCCATCATTCCACATGAAAGAAACAACACATTTAACAGCCAACAAAAATCTCTAGAACTCCAATAGAATAATAAACCCATGTGACAAGGACTTTGCAGCGTTTTTTAAAATTAACTACACTCTTCTATGCCAACGTCAATAGCGGCTGATTACTAGATTTTATACAACTGAAATGTATACAAACTACCTAAGGGATACAATATGAAAGCAGTGTGTGGAATTTTTAGCTAAAATTTGGCGCAGACTTCAAAAATTTCGTTGTAGGCATATCGGCTTTGAATAAATTACAGTTGTTCAGCATAAAAATTATTCTTTACCTACTTTTTAGTTTTACACAGCTTTTTTGATGTCAGGTTTATCGTTTTTTATTTTTTTTATTTTTAGTGCTATCAACAGACCATTTAAAAGCAGTTAGTTTAGAAAAGGTGATTATGTATTTCACTGCCAACGCCAATAGTGACTGATTACTAGCTCACGCTACCATCATCACCGCGGCATTCGCAGTCTTTTGCATGCTGCTTCCTGTCGTCAAATCGTGCAATGCCTGTCAAAGCACTAGAAATCGAGTAGTATAACTAGCCTAGTACATACCTAGTATACTAGTTTTTGCTTCCGAGTCTGCGAAGCAGCGGAAGCCTTGTGTTCACTTTCGTGAGCCAAAAAATTTTTGTCTTCAGAAATCAAAATTTCCACGTGCATTTTGCGTTTCAAAGCCTACTGAACAAATTTGGTTCCGTGTCTGTCGGTCTGTGGGTCTGTGAGTCTGTGAGTATGTCCGCATTTCCTTGTTACAGCCATAACTTCCACGATTTTGAATTGATTCAGCTCAAATTTTGAGGGATGGTGCGGATAAGGCCCCTTGAGGTCCCATACAAATTTCAACATGATTGATCCAGCGGTACGCCCTGCGCATGCGCTAACGTTAAATTCAACAAACACGCATAACTTTCACAATTTTGATTCAATTTCGCTCAAATTTTCAAGGGTTGTTTGGACAAGGCCTAGTGAGTTCCAGATTGAATTTCAGCATGATCGGACCCTCGGTGCGCTCTGCGCATGCGCTGGCGTGAAATAGATTCAATTTCCTTGTTACAGCCGTAGTAACCAAAGATTTCACCCAATTTCAATGTAATTCTCAGGGATTAAGCGGGTAGGGCTCATTGAGGTCCCATATAAATTTGAACATGATAGAGCCAGCGGTTCGCCCTGCGCATGCGCTAACGTGAAATTCTTCAAACACGCATAACTTTCGCAATTATGTATAATGGACGTAATGTATTATGGACGTCATGTTATGTAATATGTATATTTCATGTAATGTTATGCGATGTTATGTAATGTAATGTAATGTTATGTAATATGTATATTTCACGTAATGTAATGTAATGTAATGTTATGTAGTGTAATGTTATGTTATGTAATGTAATGTTATGTTATTTTGCTTCCGAGTCTGTTCTATTTTATAATGGGTCACTCTGATTGTGACGAGGAAGCTCCTGTGCCATCACCTTGGCAGTGTATTTTTACCTACAATTCTAGTATGGGAACACCGAGGGATGATCCCCTTTCATTTGAAAAGATTCATCGAAATCGGTCCACTAGTTTCGGAATAATTGCTCTTTTGAAGTGGGCCAAAAATGCAAACAGTTCATGATAACTGTCCATTATTACTATTACTATGCCTCTTATACACCCAGTGGAGCTGCGACGTCATTTTTACCACCATAAACGACACAAAGACGAACAAAACGCGTGGCAGCTCCTCTCTACTTCCACGTTTTCTATGTGAACTTCCATTCAAACTAGGCTAGCCTCCAAACCCTGTGGGCTAAGCATGGAAATTCTTGGCACAAAGAAGAAATACACCGAAAAAGAAGATGCGGCTTCTTAAAGAGTGAAAACTCCATTACGTGCCGGATGATACAGGTAAACAAGATAATGGCGATTAGGGCGGTAGTGGAAGGGACCGGAGTGAAAAATACTCACCGCCAAGGGTAAACGACGAGTTGATTGATACAGACTCTGCAATAGAGGGAAGAAAAAGAAAACCCCTTCCTTCTGCTAAGGGTTCACCTTGCCCCAGACTACTCTGCCTCACCTTCAACTAGCCTACTTCTTTCTACCTCCAAGTCTTTCATCAGCCTTTCCGTTCTAGTCTCTCGCTCACTCCCACCTCTTCTGCTTCATAAAGCCTAATTTTCCGACTTGAACTTTCTAAGTGATACCGTTCGACATCCCAAGAGTCTCTGATTTTAGCAGTAATTATACCTAAGTACTTCATTAGTTGCTGGACAGTTAGGAAGATCCATGGTCTGATATGCCACCAAAAGACGGAATAAACACCAAATCATGAATAACAGCGGGTTTTAACGACCTTTTTTCCTCATTCAATTCCCATTCAAATTATCTTTAATTGGTATCCACCATTTCAACGTTCCAGAAGTCACTACATATGATAACAAACTGAAATCAATATCGTGAATGCATGGATAATCTTACCTTAACCGAGTTATGGATTATATCTGCTGAGTATCCATCAACAGCCGCCACCGGCGACATCGAATCATCACGAGTTTTCAATAAAATAACTACAAATGTCTGGTACGAACCTAACAAAACCTAAATTCCCAAATTAAATACATTAGAGATTTGAGGGCACTCCTCATTGTCGTAATGACATGGAATGATAGGTGAGGGTGGACCCTAGATGGTCTCATTTGACTTCCATTAAAATCCAACTCAATGAGGAGTACGTATGACTTCTGTTTATATTTTTGAATGAATTATCTTTCTATGAATTATCAAAGTTTCTACAACAAGTGGCATCATACTGCGCAAGGGGGTCCCACCAGGCGGGAGGGGTGCAATGACGTCACTTTTCAAAAATGTGAAAGCTCATAAAAAAAGAACTATTCATCGTTGGAGAGTAAGGTTGATCTCAAAAGTCTTACAATGGAACCTACTTTCATTTAAAAACGTGAAAGTAATATACTTAAACAAAAGTCATGGGCTCCTCATGCAAGGATTTTCTTCTCAGCTTCAACTTTGCACATTTTGGTTTATCATTCAATAATGAACCTTTGGAATCGAGCATGATAAAAAAATTTTAACCCCCACTCAAAATTTGATGGTTTTTTTTTTTTTTTCAAGGTACCTACGTAGAATCCGAAAATGCAATAAAAAAAATTTCTGTCCATCCGCCGTACTTCGCACTTTTCTTAGTTACCATGAACAAAATTGATGAAATTTGGTTTGTAGGTCACGTTTGGGGTCTAGTTGGTCCTCGAAGCTCGGCGTTAGTGTCAGTCATCACTATGGGGTGAAAAATAAGGGGTTGAAATTTTCAGATCGCCGTAGCTCGAAAACTTTCAATAGAAGGGTATGGTTTTTTAAAGTTTTTAATTGATCTTGAACTAAACGATTTTTTGAGACCATCCGGAACATTGTATAGGGTGTAGCAAAAGTCAGTATCTTTATAATTTGTACGGTTTGCGGGCCGGTTGGCACCATTGTTGCTATCAGTTTTCCATAGTCTTATCACTCCGATATGATAATACGTGACAATTTTTGCGATCTAAACATTTCACAGTGACCATGGCAATCTTAACTATGGAGCAACTTTTGTTGGTAATTGTCGTGATATCACTCCTTGTATGTACAGATTACACTGGGGCACCAAAATATCGCCAGACTGGTATATCCACTGGGATATCCAATAAAAGATCCCAGACTAGTATATCCACTGGGCACCTCCTAAAAAAACCTAGACTGGTATATCCACTGGGCATGTCCGAGAAGATCCTAGACTGGTATATCCACTGGGCATGTCCGAGAAGATCCTAGACTGGTATATCCACTAGGCACGTCCTAAAAGAACCCAGACTGGTATATCCACTGGGCACCTCCCGAAAAGAACCCAGACTGGTATATCCACTGGGCATGTACCTTACCTCACCTTCCTGTCTCATCTGATCAATCCATGACAGTAATCAAAACTCATTACGGATCTGCTGAAAGTGTTGCTGTGATCGTGCGCAAACTTCGCGAAATGATGGGGAAGCACCTACAGCAGCTTCTGTGCGGAAACTCGTAAGAAAATTTGAGGCCACAGAATCGTTACTTGATCAAAAACGCAGTGGACGCCCTCGCGAAAATCGAAGCGAAATTAACATAGAGGTTGTGTTTGATAACGTTTTGGCAAGCCCGACTAAACCTGTTCGTAGACGTGCTCAGCAACTGGGTATCTCACTCAGGACTGTTAATCGTATTCTGAAACAGGATTTACAACTGCTCCCTTACAAAATTCTACTTGTTCAAGGTTTGAAACCAACTGACCACGCCAAACGCCGAGGGTTTGTCGATTGGTTCAGGGCCATGAAACGCATAGATCCGGATTTTCCGGAATCATCTCGAGAAACGGGACTCAGAACTGGCCTCCCAGGTCTTTCTTTCTTGGAGCGAGTAGACGCGTGTCATCGGGCTGGGGTGGCCATATGCCGGATATTATCTTCCATACCTAAATCGGAGATTTTTACCTTCATAATGACGAAAACATTATGTTAATATAAATATTTTTAAGTTATGGGAAAATCAAAAAGATACCGACTTTTGCTACACCCCATACGACCAGCCGTTCGTTTGCACCGAAAAGCTTCGTCAACACGATCGTGAATCAAACGGTATAAATTCGGCCCAGATATCATCGCTAGGGAGCACCTGATTATAATCACGGATGGCTGAATCAAGTCGAGTTGGTTGTTCTGTGATATTATTCCATTTGAAAAATGATGGATCTTTTGGATAAGAGTAAATTATCACGCAACGGTATATTGTACTATCTACGCAGAAGAGGCATCTACACAGGTAAATTATTACACAACGGTTTATCATTTCCTTATGCTTCATGAATAACTACAAGTAATTAATGATTGAATTACTGAATCCCGCGCATTTGTATGAAACATTAATTCCCGGGCCGGCTCCAGTACTCCATTTAGGGCTTTCCTGGGGGAGCTCGAGGGTACTGACCACGGAAAACAGTGATCTACGCAGAAGGGACATCTATACGGGTAAATAATAAACCGCTGAGTAATAATTTGCAGCGTTTTTTGCTCTCATGAAAAATTATTCACCATGGTACCATTGGAAAAATTTACATAAATCATCCTCCATAGGGATGTAGTGACGTTTACCTACTACCCGTGTCACTCCATTGCGTTGGAAATTCACTGCGGAGACGTTAAAGAGGCTCGTTTAAAAAATTTAGACAGGCAAAAGAGAATCACACTAAGCACTATGGTTTTAGACTTTATTCAATTACTAAATCTACAAATATTAGTAGTGATTGTGTGCTAAAAATGGAAGGAATTCATTGTTAGCAAGGTCTCCTGCAAGTGATTCCCGTATGGCTTCCAACTAAACATAAACAAGGCCTGATTTAATGTTGATGTCCCCAGAAGCGGCAATATATCACAAAGGGATTACATGAATGATGACGGTCTACAGGTGACACAAAGACGGGATCACCATCAGAGGTGAATCATGACGTGGCAGAATCAAGGTTGCACCTCTCCGATCAGCTAGTACAATAAATATAAATTATTGATTTACTCAATGGAACATTAGGCACGTTACGTAAGTGTAACTGAGAATCATTTTGTCGATTATCTATTTATTTCATCATTACTGCTTCCAAGTTGACCAAGGTAGCAAAAGCCTTGAAACCACTTTTGGGAGGAAAGAAGTTTGTCAGAATGTCTACTCATGTTTTATTTTGCGTTTTGGATCTCTCTGATCAAATTCGTTACCTTAGCAGCACCGTAAATACACGAAAGAATGGTCGTAATGAACAGAAATTTGGAGGATGGGTGCTAGCGGGATCTCAAATGGTCCCATTCCCATATGAATTTAATAACGTAATAAAACTTTATTTCAACTTTCTTGATCCTGAGAACGTAATCCTACAGAAATTAAATTATACTCTTATGATGACTGACACCCCCCCCCCCCCCCCCCCGCAATTTATAGGATTCTCCTATTGAATTCGATCATGTTATTAGTCACAAAAAGACCACCGGAAAAGATTGCTTGGCAAACCAAGAGAGTATTGCTGTAGGATAGCAAGTCCTACATGCAATACACGCTAAGACAATTCAAGAGAGCAAAAATGATGGAGGAACGAGGAAAGGGATTCAGTTCAGCTGCTGTAAATCACTGGAACGCCCCAAGACACACACTGGATCGCGAGGAAAAACGGAAAACAGACACAAGCGATGGTTCATTAACAATCCTGTGAAGGGGGTTCTTTGTTTCGGACCGGGCGACGGGATCTCGTTGTTGTATATTTTTTCAGAACCTGTTGAATTCAAGTGATTTATTCAGGTTCGGTGAACTAAATTGTTACGGATTAGTACCACGTACCATTATTTATAGCCTGCCCGTTCCTGTGTATTATACGGGAAAGAACAAAAGGGCCAAAATAGGCGTTGTCTTATTAGAATGGCTACAACTACGTAAGGTGGCAATTTCTATTGTTACTGAAGAATGCTCTTGGTTTCCTCGCGTAGAAGGTGATTCAAAACCAACATTTTGAAACGAGAGAGTTCCCCTTTGCTATATATATGTTGTTGGAAGGATGGAGATGCGATCAAATGAGGTGGAAAAGGTGAGGGATATTGCTAATTATTACGCAGCGGTTTATTGTTCGTGCCAAAACAACCCGTTGGGAGAGACAACTACTTTGAAAACCGACCAAAAATAAAGTAACTCGAAAGTAACATTCAAGGTTGAGGCATATCGTCCAACTGCCTTGTCAGCGTCACGGACGTGATCTGCTGTGCTCCCAGTATCTGTTCCGATTATTTTACTTATCCCAAGGCTACTCATTGCCTCACCTCCCAGGGTTGGGATCAAGAGGCCGTTGGGATTCGAAATGACGACCAAGCTACCATAACGATACCGGGTCATCTGCTCATCCCCGACCACCAGAAATTCGACCAATAGACCTCCTGCGATAAATACCTTCACATAAAATAATGTTTGCAAATGAACAATGTTTTAATGTACCTGATAGAAATGTAGGTTGTTTCAACATTTTAATTTATTGCACTAGCAGGGGCATTCTAGGAATAACAATTATGTGGAACCTAATGTTACAGTGGAACTGGTTGAAACTGTAATAACTCGTTCAAATAAACTATTACAGTTGGAACTTTTTAACAATTTTGTCTCTCATAGTTATTTCCACTATTCTTTTGAAAAACTCACGTTACACACCAAGGATAGACCGAAGCCCCAAGCAAAATTGCTAATAATATCATTCTCCATGACAACAGAACACGGAGCTCCCAGGAGCCTAGAGCACAACACCAGCTTCAGATTAATATGAAGACCCGAAGTTTTTACAGACAATTGAATGGCTTGTGGTAATGGATCGCCTAACTGCTTAGAGCACCTCTAGTAGAACCTTTATGTTCTGGCTGGAATTTAGAATCGTGTAACCGCGTAACAGTGATTATAACTAATGAGTTCCGAATTCCCACATGAGATTGCCAGGGCAAAACCTGAATTTGTTCCTTATGATCAATATAGAAAAGGGAACTAGAATAAGCTCTCCCGAGTAGGATGGTACCGAAGTACTTTTGCTTATTCAGCAGCAGACCTGCCCTTTTGGCAAATAGTTCCAATTTTCTGTTTTCATGTGCGATCTACAATTATTAATCAAATCAGTAAAATTAAAATAAATATACGAAAACAAGTAAAAAACCATAATTGATAATCCTGCTTACAAGGGTAAATGCTGAACCCACAGGACCGATACAGATTGATATCGATATATTGGTGGAGAAATGGTATATGGAATTGGATGGGACCATTACAATAGGGTCACGATAACATCTGTAACTCCGACAGATTCAAATCCCAGGATACGAAGTTTTGGGTTTTCTGGAACGCTCATCTACAACTAGCAGTAGGCAATCAGGTTCTCTTGCAGACTATTTTCTTTTTTCTCGAAACTTCTTAGTTTTTACCAAAATGAAACCAAACTGACACGGCTTTTCTTTCTCATTCTCAAGGACCATGACAAGATAGCAGCATTGTAGAAAATATGGTATTTAGTCACACGGGGTGGAACACTTCCCTTCTTCCTTCCTTCGCTTGCTTCGGACAAGTTTGTCGCAGCCACTGAAGTCGAATTATTGACAATGAATTATCGACATTGAACTATCGGCACTGAATTATCTACCATGAATTACTGACATAGAATTATCGAATTGCTGTGAAACAGTGCGGTATATGCTGATAATGAGGTAGACGATACACCCAAGATATAGATACAACATAATATGATCCTTTCCTACTCCTCGTTCATTTTTACATCGATCGTATTTTGTCAGAGGCTTATTTCTTGTCGACTTGACGGATTGAGAGTTGTTGAACATTCACAGGTCGGAATTATTGAATTCCTCTGACGGTTTCCTGTATTGAGGGGGCAAGGACTGCCCCGAAAACGTTAAAATAAAACGTAATAACTCGTCAGGTTTTTATTGTCACGGAGAAAGAAGCGAACGGGAGGGGGGCATCAAGTGAGGGCATATTTTATCGGAATACGTTAATACTGAATCATAAATAAGCCGCAAAAAGGGAGAGAGACGACGGCATAACGGTGTCGCTGGATTAAGGGCGGGTTTTGAGTGGTTTATATTTTTGTCACATTCTGGGCGCATGTGGGAACTAACAAGCGAGGTTCTGTTTCCTACCTCTACCCTAGCCCTTCTGCCTTTTAGCCTCGACCCCCCCCCCCCCCCCCCCACCACATAACCGCAACCTGTTTATGATTTGCATAACAGTTTTCCCTCTTTTCTGCGCTGGCCGGCTCACCAGAATCTCTACTACTTTTCGCTCCTTTCCGCTGGATATGGAGAGAATTTGCTGAAGTGAAAAACGCCTCCCTGTCTCAGGTATTCTATCGCCTTTCATATTGTTTAACATGACATTTCCAACGCGAATCACTCGCAATAAAATTATAGGAAGATATTTCAATAATAAACATCTTGTTCAACCTAATGCAAACGTTTTTGATGTACTCAAACTATCTTCAACATACTGTCAACTCCTCTCTGAAGGAGGTGTTATGTTACCGACATCCATAGTTTTCAAACCGTTACTATCTCCAAATGAATGCCACCATTCCCATGAACCATTCAAATCTACGGTCCGTATGCTCGGGCATTATGTCATCAAAACGGAGGAGCAGAAAAAAACATCTGCGTTCCCCAAGAGGTTATTTTTCAATCGATTCCTCACCATCGAGATAGAAGTAGTATAGAGGAAACACTGATGGCGAGGAGGGGCGTGGAAACGCGCACGTGAAATATATCCCTGCAGCCACCGTAATGCCTTGCGCGAGCTCCCAAGGAGCCAATAAGCAAGGGCTACGGTACAGCTAAGCACTTTTTCGAAGGTGAGTTTGACTGATTGGTCGACGTGAAGTGGCACTTACTATTCAGTTTTCATTGAACGTACACGTCCAACTCACATCCATAGTATCACATCATGGTTGCCACTTGTTCGGCTTATGGATGTATCAGCAATTTACAATTTAATGCTGTTTCCTACTGGTTTCTAATTTTAAACTTCAAGTTAAGGTATTTGCGGCCGTTTTAGTGACATGAGATCGCAAACACGAAAAAATCCTAACATTGAAAAAGTACCCCCAAAAAATCGGGGTTTTCGAAAAATGTCTACAAGCAATGCTTGTTGCAAATTAGTTTTAGAATCGATCCCTGAGGTCACGCGGTTCTGAATGTGTGACACCCTGTGCAGCGTACTGAAACAACAAAATGCATCTAACGTGAATCCTGGAAGGTTAAGTTTTGATTTTTGATCATTTTCATGAATGGATTTATTTCTGAGGTTTCTTCGGATCGATGTAAAGCGATTCAAGATCGAAAGTCACATCTGGGAGTTAACTGTGAGATGCTTCAACTTTTGGTTTATTATTCTGTGAATAATACACCTATGTATTCGCTCAGCAAAAAATTTCCGTTTCAAAGTGCGTAGAATGCAAAAATGCAATGTCCGTCCGCCGTACGCCGTATCACGTGTACAGGCTTCATTTTCGGTCTAAAAAAGTCGTCAGCCCGATCGGAATACACCCAGGGGTGTTATGAGTGAAAATGTGTGTAAAAATAGGTACTTCTTGCGTTTTAGCAACATGTTGGTAACATGAGCTTTTGAAGTATCGGTTTCCATGTTTTTTTGGACGAGAAGACCGAATATGAAGTCGATTTTGACCAAGGAGTGGAAAATTGAGGTTTTACCAGATGTTCAGCTCCCAAAATTGATTTTTTATGAGTCAAAAACCTGCGAAATCGTCTGAAATCACCATCAATTGGTATAATAACACTAGAAAAACGCTGCAAACTCCTTGTCGCATGGGTTTATTATACTATTGGACATACCTACAGAAATGTTGGCTGTTCAGTTATTGTTTATTTATTGTGAAATAATTGAAATAGCTATTTCTGATTGTTTCCACCATTTTTGGCCCCTAAAAACACGAATTAGGTAGGTACGCTCCTTTTTTTTCCAAATTATCTTTGATCATTGGTAGTGCCATTTAATCGTCTTGATCCACGTGTTGATACTACTTCCAGTGTTAATATACAAATTGATGGTAATTTCAGACGATTTCCCAGGTTTTTGACTCATAAAAAACCAATTTTGGGTGCTGAACATTTGGTAGAACCTCGATTTTCCACTCTTTCGTCAAAATCGACTTCATATTCGGTGTTCTCGTCCCCAGAAACATGGAAAACGATTCCTCAAAAGCTCATGTTACTAACATGTTACTAAAACACAAAAAGTACCTATTTTTGTGCACATTTTCACTCATAACATCCCTGGATATATTCCGATGGGGCTGAAAAGTTTCGGGACACAACTAGGGCCCCAATGGAGCCTGTGTGCGAAAGAACGACTTTTTTAGACCTAAAATGAAGCCGGTACACGTGATACGGCGTACGGCGGACGGCTTACGGCGTACGGCGGACGGCTTACGGCGGACGGCGGACGGCTTACGGCGGACGGACATTGCATTATGGTTTATTATTCTGTGAATAATACACCTATGTATTCGCTCAGCAAAAAATTTTTATAACACCCCCTCAAACTTTTTTCTTTTCCGTTTCAAGGTGCGTAGATTCAAAAAACGCTGCAAAGTCCTTGTCACATAGGTTTATTATTCTATTGGAGTTCTAGAGATTTTTGTTGGCTGTTAAATGTATTGTTTCTTTCATGTGGAATGATTGAAATAGCTATTTCTGATGATTTCCACCAATTTTGGCCCCAAAAACATGAAATAGGTAGGTACGCTTTTTTTTTAAGATCATCTTTGATCATTGGTAGTGGCATTTAATGGTCTTGATTCACCTGTTTACACTTTTTCCAATGTTATTGTACACATTTATGGTGATTTCAGACAGTTTTCCAGGTTTTTGACTCATAAAAAACCAATTTTGGGACCTGAACCTTTGGTAAAACCTCAATTTCCGCGTCTTTGGTCAAAATCGACTTCATATTCGGTCTTCTCGTCCTCAAAAACATGGAAAAAGTTACCTCAAAAGCTCATGTTACTAACATGTTGTTAAAACGCAAAAAGTACCTATTTTTATACACATTTTCACTCATAACTCCCCTGGATATATTCCGATCGGGCTGAAAAGTTTCGGGACACAACTAGGGCCCAAATGGAGCATGTGTGCGAAAGAACGACTTTTTTAGACCGAAAATGAAGCCTGTACACGTGATACGGCGTACGGCGGACGGCGTACGGCGGACGGCGGACGGACATTGCATTTTTGGAATCTACGCACCTTGAAACGGAAAAGAAGAAATTTTGAGGGGGTTTTATAAAAATTTTTTGCTGAGCGAATATGTCGTGAGTCCCTCCCGGGAACACTCCTATATTATTAAGTTCTCACCAACATTCAAACGCCAAACTAAAGCTCCGTAAATAAAGATATGAGTGGGGACAGGCGACAGAACCCAGGGTTACTCAACCTGGGGCCCCACTACCAGCTCCCTGCAAGGAGCTGGAGGGAGAGGCCCCCAAGTACTATAAAACCCCGGATCCTGGCGCTCAAGCTTCATTCGACACTTCCTCTAACCAGCTCTCTCTTCTCTCTCTTACCTTACCTCCCAGATGATCGGTTGACTACAGCCGCCTGGGAATTTCACCTCCTCTCTCCTCCTCCTTGTCTAGATGATCGGTTGAATACAGCCGCCTAGACAAGGGACCTCTCCTTTCCTCTCCTTCACCTAGATGAACGGTTGACTACAGCCGCCTAGGTGAAATTCCCTCATCCACCTCTCTCTCCTCCTAAAGTCGTAGATGTTCGGTTGACTACAGCCGCCTGCGACTTTTCCTTCTTTACCTAAATTCACTCACTCACCTTATATCCACACCGCCGTGATGAAAATTCTAAATTCATCACAGTGGTGAACCCGACGTTCACTCAACCTTCTCCCTTCCCACCTTCCCACCTCATGTGTCGCCCCAGTCAAATAGTTCGGTGTCCCAAATTTTAAATTCAAAATTTCAACCAGTCAGTGTAAATTCGCAATTCTTGGCCCAAACCTCACCACTCAACTCTCAACTCAACGCACCACCGCTCCCGCCGATTGCGAATTTCAAAATTCAGAACCACGTCAAATTTTTGAATTTTAGTTACAGAAATGGACCCGAACTCCCCGTCGCCGCCGCTCCTGCGACCAGCCACACTGCAGCCGCCCGCCGCTGCGACATCCGACGCATTGGCCGACAACCCTTTCTCCACGCTCTCCCCGCCGACCTCTGCAACATCAGCCGCCTCCGTCGCCCACGCCGCCGCCGCCGCGGCCGCAGCCGCCGCCGACGTCATGACGGCATCCGCAGCGTTCCCTCTGTCGCTGCCCCCCTTCTACACGCACGACCCGGCGCTTTGGTTTTTCCAAGTGGACGCAGCGTTTTCGGCCGCCAACATCCGCAGCCAGAAAACTCGATATTCCCGGATCATCTCGTTGCTGCCCTACGAGATCCTGCTGCAGACTTCCGATATCTCCCCCGACGCCGCCGCTGCGTATGACGACCTCCGCAGCCGCCTCATCAACACCTACCAGCCGTCAAAGCTCGCCCGAATCGCCGCCCTCTCCCAACCTCAACACCTCGGCGACCAGAAGCCATCCCACCTCTACCGACGGCTGCGGCACCAGCTGCACGACATTATGACGGCCGACATCGCACGTACTTTCTGGTTGCGCGCCCTTCCCCACCCCATACAGATGGCCCTCGCCAGCCACCTAGACGGTCCCGATGAGCCCCTTCTGCGACTCGCGGACACCGTCCACGACTTAGCCGCAGCCGCCAGCGTCAGCGAAGTACACGCGCCCCGTCATCCCCCACCTCTGCGTGACCGCGCCGCCTCCCGGGGTCGCAGCCGGACCCCCTCCCTCGACAGACGCAGGCCCACTTCCAGGGATCGCCGGCACTACCCCTCCGCCGACCGCCGACGCCAGCGCTCGCCGGAGCGACGCACCTCCCCTCCCCACGAGCTACGTAGGGGAAAGTCCCCAACGACCGCACCCCCCTCCACTACGAGACGCCCCACCAAGACCGACTGCCTCCCCGCGGACCCCCCCCACCGGTGTTTCTACCACGTGAACTTCGGTGGGGAGGCCCGCAAGTGTCAGCCCCCCTGCTCCTTCCCCTCCAAGCAGGGAAACGCAGACGCCCGCCGGTAAATCCGGCGGGCCCCCCTCCTCACCAACACGGGGGGGACCATGAACAAACCCCCCCCGCCCGTATTCACACAGCCACCACCACCAAGCCACGCTACCCCTCCTACGCCGCCGCCACGGCTGCCAACCTTCCGGCCGCGCCTACAGCGCCGCCGAAACCCTCACCCCACCACCACCGAAACGGATCCTCCCCGCCCGCCACCAGGGCGACCAACCTTCCGGCCGCCACTCACGCCGCCGCTCCCGTTCCCCCACCCCGGAACGGACCCTCCACGCCCGCCTCCAGGGCACAACCCCCTCCGGCCACCACTCAACCTGCCACTACCGTTCCCCCTCCCCGGAACGAAGCGAAGCCACCTCCTACCAAACTGGCCAGCCCCCCTGCAGACTCCACCGTTCCTCCCCTCCGGAACGGCAAGAATCCACCCCGCGTCTCCTTCGCGGCGGACCAGCCAACGCCGACACACGTCCCTACCTCCGTAATTATACCCAACGCCCTCCCGACCCACCAGCGACTTTTCCTGCGCTGCAGGAAAACTAATGTTCCTTTCTTGGTGGACACGGGGGCGGCGCTGTCAATATTTCCCAACAACATCCTCCGGCGTCAGGCGCGCTGCTACCGGCAGCATCTCTACGCCGCCAACGGTACCACCATCCCCTCGTACGGGACGTACCGCTCCTCAGTTTATATGAGCGGGCTCGCGTACGAGTGGGAATTTACCGTGGCGGACGTGGAGAAGGCGATCCTGGGGGCCGATTTTCTTGCATATTTCGGTCTCCAGGTCGACGTCCGGAACGCGCGCCTGATTGACCCCGCCACCAAAACACCCATACCCGGATTCATACATGCCATCAACCACCCCCCAACACAATTTGAACGCCTCCTCCTCAACTACCGCCCCCAGCGCCGCCCCTCTGCACACATCTCCACTGTCCAGCACCACATAGAGACCACAGGACCACCCATCACCGCAAAAGCCCGCCGCCTACACCCCCTTCAGTTGTCAAAAACCCGTCAACACTTCGACAAACTCATTGCCGACGGTATCGTCCGCCCCTCAAAATCCCCTTGGGCTTCTCCGCTCCACATCGTGCAGAAGCCCAATGGGGATATCCGCCCCTGCGGGGACTACCGGCGGCTTAACTCTAAAACCACACCGGACCTCTATAATGTCCCCCACCTGCGAGACTTTTCGTCACATCTCCATGGCGCCACCATCTTTTCCACCCTTGATATTTCACGAGCGTTCCATCACATCAACATCCACCCCCCCGACGTCCCGAAAACCGCAATAATTACCCCGTTCGGTTTATTTGAATATGTGAAAATGGGCTTCGGGTTAAGGAACGCGGCGCAAACTTGGCAGCGGTATATGGACAGTATCCTGCGAGGCCTACCGTTCGTATTTTGCTTCCTCGACGATATCCTGATCGCCTCCAAGACACCGGAAGAACACCTCGCCCACCTACAGCAAGTACTAGACATCTTTTCTACCGAAGGCCTCCTCGTCAACACGGACAAATGTGTCCTCGGCCAACCCTCCGTCCGCTGCCTCGGCCACCAAGTATCCTCTGACGGCATCACACCCCTCCCGGACAAGGTCCACGCAATCATTGACTTCCCGCAACCCCGCACGGTCACCGAGCTCCGCCGCTTCCTGGGTATGCTAAATTTTTACCGCAGACACATAAAACACGCCGCACAACATCAACAACCACTCATACACGCCATTCCCCAACCCTCCAAAAAAAATGATAACCGCCCCATCACCTGGACCCCCCAACTTTCCGCCTCCTTCAAAATTTGCAAACAGGACCTAGTAGACGCCGCTCTATTAGCCCACCCCGACCCTCACGCTCCCCTTTCCATCACTACCGATGCGTCCGATTGGGCCATCGGGGCAGTGCTCCAACAGCACACCGGCGCCACCCCCCCAACCCATTGGCTTCTTTTCAAAAACTTTATCCCCCACCCAAAAAAATTACTCTACCTTCGACAGAGAGCTCCTCGCCATCCACGAAGCCATCAAGCACTTTCGTGACTTCGTGGAGGGCAGGCAGTTCTCTGTCGTTACAGATCACAAGCCCCTGACCCACGCCCTCCTTCAGAACCGCAAGTCCGCCTCCCCGCGTCGCCTCCGGCAACTCGAGTTTATCGGACAATTCACGTCCGATATCCGATATTTGCCGGGGGCCGACAACTGCGTGGCGGACGCGCTCTCCCGACCCACCCCTACCCCCGCGCCGGTGGCGGAGCTGCTGCCATTCCCTTCCCCACAATCCATCAAATCCAAACAAGATCCAACCGCTGACCCCGCCCTCTCCAACCTTATTTCCGCATCCAAGTTGGAACAGCTGCCTCCCCTCGACCTCTGGTGCGACGTGACGGCCGATTCACCGCGCCCTTACGTCCCACCGGGGTTGAGGAGGCAGTTGTTCCTCCACTACCATTCCCTTCACCATCCTGGCATTCGGGCGAGCCGGGACCTCATCAAGACGCGGTACTTCTGGCCCCATATGAATACAGATATTCGTAACTGGGTTCTGGGGTGCCAGAAGTGCCAGCGTTTCAAAGTCTCGGCCCACCCGCATGTCCCTCCTCAACCAATCCCCGACTCCCTCCCGTGGGAGCATGTACATTTGGATTTAGTGGGCCCCCTTCCCCCGTCCGAGGGGAAGAAATACTGCCTCACGATGATCGATCGTGCCACCAACTGGGTGGAGTGCATCCCCCTCTCCAACATCACCGCGGACGCCGTCGCAACGGCTTTCCTCTCTCAATGGGTTAGCCGTTACGGTTGTCCGCGAACAGTCACGGTCGATCAAGGGAGGCAGTTTGAATCGGCCCACTTCTCCGAATTGCTACGCTCCCTCGGGATCCAAAAAATCCACACTACCCCTTACCATCCCCAATCCAACGGGAAAATAGAGCGGTGGCACTCGGTCCTGAAGCAAGCCATTTCTACATCAGCAAATTCCCCTTCCTGGACAAAATCTCTCCCCTACATTTTACTCAGCCTTCGAACATCCGCCCGTCCATCAGACCAAACTAGCCCCGCACAAAACGCCTTTAAAGACCCACTACGTTTACCGGCCGACATTTTCATCCCAAACCACACCCCGTCAATTAACAGGGAGCCTCTACACTCCACAACACCCACAAACGACACCACATATCCCAAACGCTTTTTCACCACCACACACATGTACCTGAAAGAGCCCGGCATCCATAAAACTTTCCGACCCCTGTATGCCGGGCCCTTTCAGGTCATCCGCACAACACACTCCACCGCTACCCTGTTAATTGACGGGAAGCCCCACACCGTGCCATTGGCACGGTGCAAACCAGCCCCAGTCCTCCCCGACCACTCTCACAGCACCAATCCCACACCCAGCCCTACACCACCAACACCACACATCGCCTCCATTTCACCCGCCGGACCCCGGCGTCGCCGCCTCTCTCCGCGACGCCCCGGGTACCGGCTCCCACCGGCTCTTCCCCTTCACCGCCACCCTGGCAGTGAAGGGACCCCTCTATCAGACTTCACTAACGTGAAGACTGTTAGAGGGGGTCGCCTCCCTCACTCACACACTTCACACACACACAACCACTCGCCACACACTAACCACACCCAGGAAACGGCGGATTCTCACGACCGCCTCCCACATGTTGACCAAATTTTTGCAAACCCCTCAACTTTTGTAAATACCTCTTTATCTTCTGTAAATACTCCTTCATCTTTTGTACGTACTCATCCATCATCTGTAAATACTCATCCATCAATTGTAAATACTCATTCATCCTTTGTAAATACTCCATCCTCCTCATTGTAAATCATCACCCAATACTTATGTACTTACTCTGTCTTATACGCTACTTACCATATCTTATACTCTACTTAATCTGTCTTATACTCTACTTACCATCTACCATTCCTTCCCATGTACTTACCTTATATATGCTATACTTCCCATCTACTTACATACACTTAAGCCTCCTAGCTTTAAGACTGGCCTTCAGCCCAACCGCCTGTTTGCATCGGCCTTCAGCCCCTGTCACCTTGCGCCTTCAGCACCACCTTTGTTTGCCGTAGCCCTCAGCTCCTGTCACCTTGCGCCTTCAGCTCCACCTTTTATTTGCCGTAGCCCTCAGCTCCTGTCACCTTGCGCCTTCAGCTCCACAAATATTGGTTCAAACTGGGGGGACCTCTGTCGTGAGTCCCTCCCGGGAACACTCCTATATTATTAAGTTCTCACCAACATTCAAACGCCAAACTAAAGCTCCGTAAATAAAGATATGAGTGGGGACAGGCGACAGAACCCAGGGTTACTCAACCTGGGGCCCCACTACCAGCTCCCTGCAAGGAGCTGGAGGGAGAGGCCCCCAAGTACTATAAAACCCCGGATCCTGGCGCTCAAGCTTCATTCGACACTTCCTCTAACCAGCTCTCTCTTCTCTCTCTTACCTTACCTCCCAGATGATCGGTTGACTACAGCCGCCTGGGAATTTCACCTCCTCTCTCCTCCTCCTTGTCTAGATGATCGGTTGAATACAGCCGCCTAGACAAGGGACCTCTCCTTTCCTCTCCTTCACCTAGATGAACGGTTGACTACAGCCGCCTAGGTGAAATTCCCTCATCCACCTCTCTCTCCTCCTAAAGTCGTAGATGTTCGGTTGACTACAGCCGCCTGCGACTTTTCCTTCTTTACCTAAATTCACTCACTCACCTTATATCCACACCGCCGTGATGAAAATTCTAAATTCATCACAGAATACATAGGTGTATTATTCACAGAATAATAAACCAAAAAAAAACGCTGCAAAGTCCTTGTCACATGGGTTTATTATTATATTATTATATTGGTCTACAGAAATGCTGGCTGTTCATTTATTGTTTCTTTTATGCGTAATAATCGAAATAGCTATTTCTGATGGTTTCCTTTAATTTTGGCCCCTAAAACACAAATTAGGTACGCTTTTTTTTTTTTTTTTAAACTATCTTTGATCATTGATAGTGCCATTTAATCGTCTTGATCCACGTGTTGACACTTTTTCTAGTGTTATTATACATACTGCTTGTGATTTCAGACGATTTTCCAGGTTTTTGACTCACGAAAAATCAATTTTGGGAGCTGAACATCTGGTACAACCTCAATTTTCCACTCCTTGGTCAAAATCGACTTAATATTCGGTCTTCTCGTCCCCAAAAACATCGAATACGATACCTCAAAAGCTCATTTTACTACTATGTTACTAAAACACAAAAAGTACCTATTTTTATACACATTTTCACTCATAACTCCGCTGGATATATTCCGATCGAGCTGAAAAGTTTCGGGACACAACTAGGGCCCAAATGGAGCATGTGTGCGAAAGAACGATTTTTTTAGACCGATAATGAAGCCTGTACACGTGATACGGCGTACGGCGGACGGCGTACGGCGGACGGACATTGCATTTTTGGAATCTACGCACCTTGAAACGGAAAAGAAAAAATTTTGAGGGGGTGTTATAAAAATTTTTTGCTGAGCGAATACATGGGTGTATTATTCACAGAATAATAAACCAAAAAGGAGCGTAGTACCTAATTTCAAGTTTTGGGGACCAAAATTTGTGGAAACCACCAGAAATAGCTATTTCAATTATTTTACATGAATGAAACAATAAATAAACAGCCAGCATTTCTGTAGACCAATAAAATAATAGAATAATAAACCCATGTGACAAGGACTTTGCAGCGTTTTTGGTTTATTATTCCGTGAATAATACACCTATGTATTCGCTCAGCAAAAAATTTTTATAACACCCCCTCAAACTTTTTTCTTTTCCGTTTCAAGGTGCGTAGATTCCAAAAATGCAATGTCCGTCCGCCGTCCGCCGTACGCCGTATCACGTGTACAGGCTTCATTTTAGATCTAAAAAAGTCGTTCTTTCGCACACATGCTCCATTTGGGCCCTAGTTGTGTCCCGAAACTTTTCAGCCCGATCGGAATATACCCAGGGGTGTTATGAGTGAAAATGTGTGTAAAAATAGGTACTTTTTGCGTTTTAGCAACATGTTAGTAAAATGAGCTTTTGAGGTATCGTTTTCCATGTTTTTGGGGACGAGAAGACCGAATATGAAGTCGATTTTGACCAAAGACGCGGAAATTGAGGTTTTACCATTGGTTCAGCTCCCAAAATTGTTTTTTTTTAGTCAAAAACCTGGAAAACTGTCTGAAATCACCATCAATGTGAATACTAACATTAGAAAAAGTGTAAACAGGTGAATCAAGACCATTAAATCGCACTACCAATGATCAAAGATGATCTGGGGGGGAAAAAAAAGTGTAGGTACCTATTTCATGTTTTGGGGGCCAAAATTGGTGGAAATCATCAGGAATAGCTAATTCAATCATTCCACATGAAAGAAACAATAAATTTAACTGCCAACAAGAATCTCTAGAACTCCAGTTGAATAATAAACCCATGTGACATGGACTTTGCAGCGTTTTTTTTAAATACCTGTCATAATGCCCTGCATAACATTAATGCCAAGTTTTTGGTATAAGATCGCAGCAACTGCTTAGTAACCTGTCCGGTTTCTGAAAGCTTAAGCAGTTGAGTGAAGTCAACTACTCTCGTGGAGCATTGAAAATAAATAATACCAGATTCATCTTCAAATAAATAAATGCATAAATATTTCGTTTAATTGTAGGCTTAAAATCTGCAGCCCATCGGGCAGCATGACTTCCTATATATCGTCGGTATGATTCAAGTTTTCAGGACAATCCAAAGGAACAGGAAATCGAATCTAGGTGGTCGTTCCGGTTTCGTTAGATTCCTGTTATTAAAATTCTTCCGAATGAATGCAACTTTATACACTTTTCACACGAATGTTTACCATTTCCTTGGACACAGACGTATTTATCCTTATGGCTGAAAGACGGGGATGACACCACGCCCACGACTCTAACGATTGTGGAAAGGGAAGCATCAGAATCGATTTAGCCGTTTTGGTGCGGTTTAATCATGTCAATTTCATACTGAGTGATGCAATCATCTTGAAAACGGTTCGCGATACATGGAAAAATGTAATGTGTTTCCAGAGACACCCTGTGTATCTGCTGAGGTCAGTTATCCCTTGCACAGGAGAAGCGAACGGTTTGTAGTTCCGGCTAATGCGAGAAAGTCCCTCGGCAAACATATCGGTATAATAATTATTGCTAGTGACGACAGGTCATAGGTGGGAGAAACTCAATTCCATCCGATGTCCTTCAATCCTTCTTGAACGTCTTGTCCGCCTACTCCATCAGATTAAGAATTTATTCACTCGTCAGTTAGAATTACCATCGCGCTATGCAAACAATAAAGTTACATTTCGCCCGATAGTCTTCCATTATCACAAAAAGTTTTCGGCCAACTCATTCCACTCTTAACTGCCTCTCCCCCTCATTTACCGCGAAATTAATTCTCAAGAATGTTCTCAAACATTCCGTATTGTTACAATTCATTAAATTGGAAATTAGAAAACAACTTTTATCATCAACCAGATCTTCACAATCCTTTTTGTCTCAAGTTTTTAGTGACTTTATGATGGACCCCTCTCTGCCACCACTTCCTGAGTATTAATTTCGTAATATCATGTCCAGGAAAACCAGAGTTAACTGGGCTCTAGTTTTCATCAAATTTATTGCAAAGTGAACGGGCATTATGCGAGAAGATATTTTTTAACTGGACAATCACTTTTTAAAATTTGCCAATATCATAGTATGTTTCGAAAATACCTGTCAAAATCTTTCTTGTGAATTCTGTTCGGAAAACGTGATGAAAAAAAAAAAAAAAAAAGAAAAAAAAAGGATTTTGACAACGTGAGTCCGGCAGATGATAACCTGATACTCAGTTGGACTTTAAATAATGCTTCCTGGTGCCTCGTAGGTTCGAGACGGCTATCTACCACGTAGATTACCTACTCGAACAGTTATGGGTCCTTAATTATTTTCGTGTTAGGTGGGTATTGGTTTTCGTTTATCCTATCGTCATTATAGAAAGTTTATGAATCACCCATATTACGTACTAACGCGTATAGCGAATGTATGTTACCCTTATTACGTACTAACGCGTATAGCGAATGTATGTTACCCTATCACGTTGTCTCTAATTCTGAATTATTGTTGTGCTGTTCCAGGGAAAACCCTAGGCCCTGAGCGAATGACCAGTGCTGTTGTGGTAATGGCAAGGCATATAACTCCAAAGCAAACGCGAACAGAAAGGGATTATTTTTTTCCGGAACGATAGGGCCCTAAAGGGACCCTAAAGAATTTACAGCATGTAAAAACCTACACACTGCAAACCAATGGTATACCTACAAAACGTTTAGCGACCCGCAGGGTTATTTCACAAAATTTGTGTACAAAAGATTTACAGCCATTCTATAGCATTCTTTCTCTCAAGTGGTCTCATCTAAAAAGGCGAAAAATGATAATAATTGAAATGAATAATTGAAACACTGCGCTCAGCTTGGGAGGGATTTTCCGTTGCTTTTGTTCAACTGGGTTTCCCGTATTCCGTCAACGAAAACTTGGCTCTCCAGCGTAGAAATTCTTGGGACAGGACAGCGAGGGTATAATAGGTAAAACTTCGTCGTGAGGGATTTTAAGTGGACCAACCCACACTTCACTCTTCGAATTTCAGCTCACTTGATAGTTCTTTCAATAATATAATATGGAGGTTATAAGGATTTGGGCACTTTTTTCTTCTTTTTTGACATTTTATGTCTTTACTATGGCACATAACTCAAAAAGTGTGACGTTACGGTGTGACGAAGAAAGCGTTATGAAACATTTCTAATGATTTTCACGTACAACCGATTCGTTGCTACGGAACTTTAACTTCGCCAGTTATCATCGTACAAAAATCGTTCACCACTCGTTGGATAGCTCTCGATTTACCTAACCATATAACGCACTGCGGAGTGCGTGGCCGACAAGCTGCGGTGTGAGCGTGATTGTTTAAATAATTGTTTACACACAGGTGATCATTCTCAATAATTTATATTGTGAACACGATTGCAAGCTTCGTCGCACGATGGAGTCTTTACCCGTAACGTGTCAAATATACAAACCTTTAAAAAAAAAAAAAAATAAAGTACGAGGTACGTGGTACGTGGTGTGGGTGCGGGAGGGGGCGCAAAGACATAAAATGTCCCTCGTGGTTGCGTACTTGTACGAAAGCTATACCCACCGTTCTGTCTGAATAGACAAGTGGTCTGGATGCTCGCATCTCCAAAATGAAATTTTCTTGTATTAGTGGAAAGTTTCATTGTTTAGCTTGGTCGACGAACCTACCCTAATATACTCAAATGTAAAAGTACTTCACACCATCAATTTTTTTAAATAGATGTTGCAGACGCAAATGCGGGAAGTTTTGATTTTGAAGGACATAATATATTATATCTTTTAGTTCTCGCATGAATACAATGCTTCGTTTCCAATGGTAATGAGGAAGCAATTATTGCATTACCATTGCAATTTAGCTCGTCATATAATGAAGTGGTCCAAAGAATGAATTTTTATACCAAACAGCACACTTTCCTCAAAATTATGTACTACTCTTGTACGACTCATTCAGAATCTAGCTACAGAACATCGATTAAAGTTTCATTTTCGTTAAATGGATAGTCTCCTCAGGGTATAAGAGCAAGGCACAACCTGTATCTTAGAATACAGCAAATGGTCCCCATGAACAAAGAGCACAGTAGGTAGCAAAGTTGGTAGGACTGGTAGCTCGGAAATCTTTTAGTAGATTAACTTCTGATGAAATCTAACCTTTAACAAGCTACTATTGGTCGAAAAAGTCTCACCTTCAACTGCAAGACACGGCGAACAGTTCAAGTTACTAACCTGAGAAAAAAAAATAAAAAGTATTTATATTGAATCAATATAACAACCAAATTAAATCATAATATGGAGATGAAATACGTGGAAGGCATATGCGACAATCAAACTAACGGTATCAGCTGTCGGTACAAAGGTTCTTTCTAATGCAATGTTAGTGTTGTTTTGAATGGAGTATATATGCGCATGGGTGACAAAAGTGGTTTATATTACTTTTAAATGAAAGTAGGTTCCATTCTAAGAATTTTGAGAACAACCCACTCTCCTACAATGAATAGTTTTCTATGATTCTAAGATTCCAGCACTTCTCGCCTGGCTGTAACGTAGGAAATATTGGAATCTTTGAAAAATCATAGGAAAAACACTCTCCCACGATGAACAGTTCTTCTTCTATGATTTTTCAAAGATTCCACTACTTCCTACGTCACACTGAGCAGGGGGGTCCTGCCCAGGCGTGAGGAGGGCAATCACGCAGTTAGTGCTGGAAATCTTAGCATCGTAGGAGAGTTTGGTGGTCCCTTAATTCTTAGAATGGAACCTACTTGCATTAAAAAAATAAAATAAATACAGGAGCATAGCCCATTGATGAAAGCATTACCAAGCACACACACTGAACGATGTGAAGCGCTGTATGTGCACGATGTAACTACGCTGATTACCGCAGTTAACTATGTATTATGTTATCACACGATTATACCACAAGTAGGAACGAGAAACACTGTCAATCGTCGGGAAAATATAATTATCGGAGGAGATCGAGTTTGGTGTCAACATTTTCGTTTAGGGAAAAAAAAGTCCCGTAGAGTAATGCATGCATTACAGTAGAAGTCCCTTATGTTGGTGTGTAGATCACGCTCACTCATTGCAGATCGTCTGGGTCTTTAGCCCAGCTTCCCTCCCCATCCCCCTCACCATCAATGGGCAGTGCACACAATATTTAGCTGAAAACCCCACGCTTTTTCAGCATTAACCCCCCCCCCTTCCCCGCTGCTATAAGTAAATTTCGAAATTCCAGCAACGTAAGGCACAGCTAGATAGATTTCTGCATCGGAAAAAAAGGCAGCGAACACAAGATTCTGTCACACACACACACACACACAAACACACCTCCCCCCCACCCCTTCTTTTCATGTATTTGGATTAAGGATGGTCTGAAACGGAGTTGAATGAGGTTCTTTTCATTTTCGGCTGAGTGTTGTCCTCTTCTGACCAGATGAAATACATAAGGACGTCTCTTACTGCTGAGGGACGTCCTAAAAACGATATAAGATCCCAAACTGCATGGGTCTGTTAAGTACTTCGATAGCGGATGGTGATGTGACAGTTTCGGTTTACATCAGAAACCTAATGTGTTAATTCTCCTAATAATGAGCCACACTTCCATGCTCCATTCCTACGATCTTTGGCTCTGTCTGTCGAAAAAGGTAGGTAGTATTTTCAAACATTTTAGAATGAAACGAACCAAACTCCACCTGGGTTTTTTATTCATTTCAAACGCGCATTGACTTTTTATAGACCCAATTCGCCACCGGCCTACCGATAAAAACACACGGAAAACCGCTTCCGGCTGAGGTCTAACTCATACAAAACTCACGGGCACGTTAGTCATTCGATGATGGGGGGGGGGGGGAGGATCACAAGGATATTTCGAGCTTGGAATAAACGCTTGAGGATAGACGAACAAGAAGTTTACGGCCTCTCAACTTTAAACGACAGCTATCAACAACAAACTGGGAAGGGCGACGGGACAGGAGGAATTTCAGAGAGAAGTTGAATTGAAGAATGAGCTGAACAAGGGTAGATCAACTTTGATGATGAGCTGGAAGGAACTTTTAATCATTCCTTCATCTCGATATGGCAATAGAACAAATTATTTCTCTCAAGGTATACATACGGTCCTTACCATGGGGTCGATATAGAACCCCCCCCCCCCCCCCCCTCCCTTGACTGAAATATGATGCATTACGGGAAAACCCTGAAGATGAAGTGGGTGGTAAATGGACAATTTTCAGAATTTTTTAGCGTGTATCCTAGTTCTCATTTCTGTAATCACAAGGATAATTAATGTAATATTTAGAAACGTGTTGGCAAAGGGCAAGGGAGAGCAGTGCCCTTCGCCAAGTTCAAAGAGGGCGCTAGCGTCGGACGGCAGGCCGAGAGCCGGAAGCACTTTATAGGTGTCTTTTCTCTGCAAGTACTGTAAATTGCTTTCCTTTCCAGCGTGGCTGGTCGGAGGGGGGATCTCTCCCTTTTGTAGCGAGGAGCAATTATAACCTAAACAGAGCCCCTCTTGAGACCAACCTGAGCTCTAATGGTAACGGTGTTCCGGCAAGCTGTGGATAAGGGGAAATGCGCGGTGGAAGCAAAAGTTTGTTGCCGACCATAGCAACCTCTTCAATGGAGATTAAATTGATCAGAGTTTGTGGCAAGTTCGGTCGCTGTTTTTCCAGCATCTGAGAGTCCAGCTAAATAATTATTGTATGATACACAATGAGCCATAAAAATGTAAAAAGGTTGGATTTATAAAAAATACATATTCTGACAGATGCAAACTTAGGTATAAGCAAAGGTTTTTTGTGGGCGTGGATGGAAAATCAGTAGCAGGGAATTTGTAGCTGTCCCGCAAGGAATTCATAAGTACAGAAGTAGTCCTAGCTAAGGATTACACCCATAGAATTAACATTTTGGCGTTGTGCTTTGATTAATTTAATAGCAAAACTTGCTTCAATGGGGAACTGAAAAGGTGGAAAAGTAAGGAAATGAATTATTATGGAGCAATCTAACGAGATTCCGTCGCGATTCGTGAAGGGCTGTCCGTTTCTGGCAGGACGTATAGGGTCCCGCCGAGATTGCGGAACTTGAGGATGACCCAGCTTTGAGGACCAACTAGACCCCGAACGGAACCTATAACCCGAATTTCATCAATTTTTTTCCATGGTAACTTAGAAAAGTGGCCAGTACGGCGTACGGCGGACAGACAGAAATATTTTTATTGCATTTTCGGATTCTACGAACCTTGAAACGTAAACCACCAAATTTTGAGGGGGGGTTAGAATTTTTTTTCATGCTCGATTCCAATGGTTCATTATTGAAAATAATAAACCGAAATTAATTGATGTGATACTGGACCTAGTATAAAACAGGGTTTCCAACTTTTCTCTGGCAACAATAGGTCAATTTTGATGGTTCTTGCGGCTTTCTTCTATTTTTTCCCATTCTCTCGGGCAATGAAACTGTGTGAGACTGGCCAGGTCCTGTCATGTGAAGGAAGGGGTACGGTGGACGGGAAACGAGAACCATATTTGGTTCTGTTTTACGTCAAACATCCGTCAACGGAGCGCCTACCACTGTTAAAATAGCCTAAGTACACTGATAGAACACGCTATGGTGAACTTCCCATGTTTATAAAAATTAAGAACTGAACGGATCTACTCAATAAGTTTTTCATGGAGTAGGAGAACGATAGGTACGTACCTAACTATGTAGACCACTCTCCTTTCGGTAGGTACCTACTTATGTAGTTTCTAGTTTGTCTTTGAAGGTTTCTTGAGTAATAAAATTGATTTTTATGATTTCTGACGTAATATAACTAGGTATGTTGCGATCATAACTTCCAGTAAATTATACAATTCCTCCACAAAATCTCATCCTCATTTTTAAATGACTAAGAAAACATATAAAAATATCACTTTTGTCTGATCCTGGATTCAAAGAAATTAAATATAACAGACATTCAAAGAATGACCCATGCTTTCAACTGAACAAAATCATCATTATCTGTCGAAATTTGGTTACAAAAATTAGGAACCACACTGTTTGCATTATGTAACGTCACCAAATATTTACTATTATATATATTTTAATTCTGCAGGTAATTGATGTTTGAAAACTTGACATTCGTATGTAAAAACCACACGCCTAAAATTTAAAAACCTGACAATACATACCTACAAAATTAGCCATTACGGGATTCTCAATTCCCAGTTTCCATTAGCATGTTTTTCATAAGTTTATTTTTTGTTTTTAGATAAACTATGTATCGTTCTCAGAAATTCTGTTATGATATCATTTTCCTGTATTTATCTTTGAGAATAAACAAACATTAATTTCATTCATTCAATCAACGCCATCACCATTATCATAAATAATATCTCCCCACCACCATAAGAAGTAGATGCAGTGGTAGGTAAGTACCTGTGTATTGGTAGTTTTTGAGCTGAATGGTACATAATTTTTTAATCTTCTAGATCAATGAAGACTAAAATGTAATATAAAGGAAGCTATCTATCTGTTCCTTCCGGGTCGGTGAGGAAACGATGAACGATACCTACTTTTGTGGTTAGGTCATCAGGACTGAGATTCCTATGGATGTTTACGGATTTTGACCGAAACATGCGGCTCATACCGCTAAACTTTTATCCATACTATTATGAAGAACATTGAATTATTGTGTGGCAATCTCCACACCGGAACTATTAAATGAAATACATCACAAATTTTGCTCTCCGTACTTTAAAGCAAGCCTCATCACATTAATCTTCCTGAGGACACTCCTGCATCCATTTTCTGGGGACACTCGTGAATCCATTTTCAGGGGACACTCATACCACTGCCCAGTCCAACTTACCGCTAAATACCTAATTCTGATGGTCCACCGAGTAGACCCGCAACATTTCAAGCTGTAATATGCTAAATTTGTCATTTTTCAGTTCGCGCATCGCTGTCGGTGCGCCGCGTCCTGGAGCCGTCATGGCGTCTTTATAGGTCCATGTAGTCATCGAGTGAAATTGATTCGATCGCCTGGACCGATTCCTAACTGCTAAACACCAAGGCTTCCACTATCATCTGGCCTAATATATGCCATGGATTACTTGGCTCGGCTATGGTCGACCAGTTCTAATGATTATACACTCTACACGATCGAAGAACCGTTGAGAGAATAACAACTATGCTCTCAAAATGTAGATTCATCACATGATTCTTCAGACGAAAATATTGTGCGCCAGCACGGACGATAGCTACAGCTGTTCTTCGATGAGTTAGGTAGGATAATGGATCAACGTTAACCAAACCAAACCTATCCTCCAAACTCAGTTCACGTATATCAACTGTCGTGGTATCCTCCCAGAACCATTCTTTGTATAATTGGATCTCACAATAAACATAGTAATGGGACGGTAGACGCAGGAGACCCGAAGGACCTGGTGGGGATCCCCACCATCCTCCACCAGCACGGAGGATGGAGGGAGATAGCCCCAGGGGCTATAAAAACTCGACTCCTTCGCCTTCCAACTCATTCTAGGCATCCTTCTAGTCGCTGACTACTCTCTAACCTCACTCCTCCTCTCGCTCTCCTTATCCTAAAAGATTCCGGGCATGGTGGCAGTCTCCAAGCTGTAACCAAACCGGGCAAAGCTCCTCCTAGCGCCTCCAGTGGTGGATCCCTTTGGGTATTAACCTTAAGTGGTGGATATCCTCTAGGCATTAACCAGCGGTGGATATCCTCTGGATATTAACCGGGGGTGTTAGGTCCTCCTGACGCTTCCAGTGGTGGATACCTTCTAGGTATTAACCGGGGCATCAGGCACACATACCTACCTCGCCCCTCACCTATGCATCTACCACATCAACCATCAAATGTTCAGCTGATTTCGACCATTCCTTGATGGCCGTTCAAAGAACTGCAGACAGACAAAACGTATAACATACATACATGTGTATACGTGCATATAAAAAATATGTGTATAAAAAATGTGAAATTTGTCAAAAAGAGCCTAATCGAAAACATGAGGCGACCACTCTGAATGGCGAAACCAGAACTTACAGTACATACGTTAAAAAGGAAGAATTAGGAGATATTCAAATGGAAAGCAAAGGGGTATTTAAAAGGTTTAGTACAAATAAATGTCATAAAGCGTCGTTGAAAGAGTGAAATATGAATAAAAGATGAAAATGAAGGAAAATGAACTGAAACCAGCTGCTGGAAGTACCATCAAATGTCATCGTTTACTCAATTGTTTTTTCCTCGGTCGCGCGACTTTATTTTCCTCTTGACTTGATTCTTTTGGAAGAGAAGGGTTATGGGCCGGTTGGGGCATTGATCTTGGCGGCGAAGGTCGCGGAAAGGGGTGGGGTGTTCGACCTACCTCGCGCCAAATGTAATTGAAAACCGCAATAAACGTAATTAAAGACCCTCTTGATACAGTGGGGGTTAAAGGTATCGGACTAACTCCTCCTACTGCTGTAAATGTATTTACATTTCCATACCTTCCGGAGGAGTCCGTCGTCACTGCTCCGGAAGGTATGGAAATATTATTTCTTACACTAGCGGAAATAACACGTCAGATTTAATATCAGTATATATACTTGTTCAGCCTCTGAAACATTTCGATGGGAAATTTCCGACCAACTAGCTCACAACTATCATCGCGAATCCGTATTCGACACACGAATATGAAAAAATCTTCCCTAGAAGTTTGCCCTCCTCCCTCAATATAGCTCATTATTATAGATACCACTTATGTCTGCTTCACTCATATATGAAGCTTGAACTGACTGGGTAAGAGAATTAAAGGATGTGGCATCAGCAGAAACCGAGCCATATACTACTACCCAACATACAACATCTACGCCTTCTGTTGATTCGCCTCGAAAGGAGGAAAATATGGATTCCTATAATAGATTCCAAACTGCCCCGTCGTTAAGAACAAAAACTAAACGATGTAAGTGAGATATCCTGATCCAAAAGACTTGACTGTACTTTCCCCAGATGCAGTCGATTGGATCGATTAATTATTATTATTATTATTATTATTATTATTACTATATTATTATAAATACCAACTTTTTTTCTTCACTTTTCGTTCCATTTAGTTTTTTGGCTTATTATTTTCAATAATGAACCTTTGGAATCGACCATGAAAACGATTTCTAATCCCCCCTCAAAATTTCATGGTTTACGTTTCAAGGGACGTAGAATACGAATATCGAACAAAAATATTTCCGTCCGTCCGCCGTTACTGTCACTCAACTCTAAGGGGTGAAAAATAATGGTTGAAATATCCAGAGTATCCCTATCTTGGCAAATTTTATTTTGAGGTGTGGGCTTTCTCGCTTTTTTAAATAGTTTGATTTTTTTGTGAATTTCTGAGACCATCTGGAGCATTCTACAATGTCACCATAAAATTTTCTATAAAATTTGTCCTAAAGAGCAGCGTGTATGGAGGCATCAAGCTGGGTTGAGAGCGCACATCACTTGTCTCTCGGCCAGGTGGCCGCCGTAGCGAAGTGGTCTAGGCGTCGGGCTCTTACACTTATAATCAGATGTTCAAACCCTGGTTCCGGGACCCAGTATTTTTCATTTCACATCAACAATTTCCCTTCAGAACTACATTTGTGTTTCTTTTTGCCATTTTAACTACTGCTTGAATGTACAGCGCATGATATTAATTTGTAGTAGTGAACAGGTACTAAACTACGGAGGGGCTGTGATCTATACAGAAGGGTTATCTATACAGAGAGCTGATATGTAACAGAAGGGTGTTCTATAAAAAATAATGAACCATTGTGCAGGGATTTGCAGCGTTTTTTAAGTACGGTTCGAGATAAGATGGTACGAGTTTTGCAGGGGACATTCATAGTTGTTTTGTCGAAAATTAGTAGTCTAATGACGTCACTATGGGCAAGCGCTGGATGCTTGGAATACACGAATAAGGGCGAATACACCTGAATGTCACGTGTCGGTAAACTTCCAAAAGGCGGAAGCGGAATGGAGTAAGAACTTCACGGAATGGAGTGACGTCACCGCATGGTAGGTGATTATGGACACCAAGTACCTACCTAATTCACCAAGTACGTCTGCCGTGAGATAGGAATTTCCATGCAAGGAAACAACTCAAAAATTATTTTGGGGAGAATCAGCAAATATCAGATCCATGGGTACTCATAACTGTTAATTATTTTTGCTATTTTTTGGGTAGTGAATGTGCATTGCCATGAAATTCCAAAAATCGCCAAACATCGTACCTAGAGCATTGTTCAAATACTCCTCCGTAAATGTACCTCATAATAATTATAATTTCATCAGTCAAAGTCTAAAAAGCTAAACACACACACACGCACACACAGACACGCGCACACACACACACACACACACACACACATACGAAGCATAATGTTCGCTACAGGCTGTATTGTTGAATGCGGTAAGTGAGACCGGGTTTCCATGCCAAGTCTGGGCGGTGTAATGATGTATCACGGTAATTGACGGGACTAAGGGATAACTTGACAAATTACGATGCGTAAACGCTCTCAAACAAAAACGTCCGGAACTTCCTAGACAATGAGTCGGCATCGTGAGGCCCGGAGAACGGGGGTCGCTTAATCATCCAGGACTGACAGGGCGAAAGGAAGAGCAAGAAGGAAAATCAGCGACAGCAAGATGGATCGGTCAAATCCGAATGGGATCCTTGGTGTTAGCTGTGACGGGGTTGCGGAATGAACGGAAAATGCGGGAAGGAGAACAGACGTTCTGCCGTGGACGGAACAGGGGAGTCGGAAGGATGACGAAAAACATTCGACAGAGGGGCTGCCTTTGACAGGTTGAACCCCTCCCGCGGTTATCCTCACTCGAAAATCTCTGGACGGAAAACTGTAGCGAGGAGGGAAAAATACAGGGAGATTCGTCGGAAGAACGGCATGCTCGCCGGCTCAGCTTCCAAAGACGTCAGTCTCATTGCTCACGGAAGGAGTTACATACTGTGAAAGATGAGGGGAATTCTCGAAAAGTTCTCTCGACCAGTTTTATTCAACAAAAGTTCGGAAGTAGGCGAGGGATCTGCGCAGTGTCCGGGACAGTGGTTGAAAGTCGAGCAATCCTATGAATCGTCCACGGCCTTGCAGGATGAATCCCTGGGCGGGGTAGAATGCTATGGATAGCATAGCAATTGTCAGAAGGACGAAATAACGCTGAAAGAAATTTCAAGGTTTGGGTAAAAGTGGGTAAAATTTGAGTTTGCTAACAATTTAAAAAATAATTCCAATCCTGTTTGCTGCTCATCGATAGGGATTCAAAATTAACGAAGAGTTAAGAACAAGTTAGTGCTAATTCCTATACCGTACTCCGATTCAGTGCAGATACAGTATCCGTCATTTTTCACTCCCGGTGCAAGACAACATCAGGCGCAAAGTCAGAGTTATCAGTATTAATGATCAAACTTTCATTGAATTGGATGAAACAGTTTATTTGGCTTGTAAACTCCCGCGAAAACTCCGGTAGCCCCACCAAATTTTCAATTATGAGGCAGCTCATTTATACTCAATGGACCATGCCTAGTTAAATGAACTCGACCCTTCTAGAAATTCACCCTTCGCCATTGCTCGATGCTTCCATATAAATCATGAGGCGATTCCAGAGAACGGAGGTTGTTGGTTGTAGTCCCAAGGAAACTAAACTAAGCCGGGTTTCGAGAGGGAAATTTTGCCTCCTGAATTCGAATGAAAAAAGCAAATGATTGACCAAATGTTCTGATGAACATACCAAATATTATCGATCCAACCTTTACTGCATATGATGTGATTCGAAGGTATATTCAATCAACTTCCGATTCCAATAAATTTATTGTGCTACTCTCAAGTTTACCAACTGATTGAAAACGGCAAATTTCCACAAACTAGGTATGAGTCCATGACAATGAAATTTCGATTTTCAGCAGTACTAAACAAATTGCGAATAATCCATTACGTGTGGCAATCTTACCACAGACCATACTACTGGGTCCGCTGACCAGGTGCCTCACTCAATTTTTGAAATAGGCTCAAATTCTGCCTATGTACCTTACTCAATAATAGCTATTTTTGTAATGTTTTATGGCTAAATATTTATCAATCGCAGTAAGTATGATTTATAGAAGAGCTTTGAATGTTATTCTATTCGATTCAGCGTGCTCGAAAACATGAAAAACAATACCAAACACACATTTTTCTGACAGAAAAATCCCGCACTATGGTGGCACCAAAAATTATACAGCAAATTCTGGAGGCCTAAACACATTTGTCTGACAGATGGCACCACTTGCGCCAGCGTGGCACCGCTCCCTGGTACCCAAGTGGCACCAAAAACTATAAAGCAAATTCAGAGGTCCTGAGGATTAGGTATACTGTCAAAATACCCAAAATTGCGGCTTGTAGCTATATATATATATATATATAAACAGAATCTTGGTTTAATTGATATAGAATATAGAATATCCAATAGTTTAATCAAGTGTGTTAACTGTGTAAACTGCAATAGAGGCTGTTCAAATATGTGTATTCCATCTTCGTTTGGTTGGACCAGAGCCCCCCCACCCCCCACCACACCAAAGACAGGCGATACCTACATGTTTCGCGTTTTCGTTTTACGGCCATCAATAAAACTATCGTAGATACGGGGAAATCGAGAGAACACTGAGAGGTTCGCGTGCCTTGGGGCGGTTTTTGACTCGACACGAATCCTCTACCCAACCATTTTCCTTGTTATTTCCCTACGTTTTTCACAAAAACCCCTTCGGTTACACGTTGACAAAGGGAGTAAAATACGCTACGACCCATGTAAAAATTATTATCAAGCGGTCTCCTCCTATACTTGCAGCGTTGCGGGGAAACTGCACCGCACGTACCAATGTAGATGAAAGAGATCAAATTGGAGTTGAATAGCAGGCAATGTAAAGTGGTTATATAGACCTACAATTTTAGCGCTAAGAACAACAGCAGCAACAACGAAAAAGTGAATATGGTAAACTAACAAACATTCTGCGTGCCATTGTACTGACAAAAACAACTTGTGCTTTTATTTAACTACTATTATTTTATGTTAAAGACTAGCTATATCTCGCTCTACAATCCACTAACTTGTTCCTTATTTAAGGTGCGTGTAGACCAATGGTAGAATTTTTTGAGCCAATAATTACAGTTCTGTTATTGCTCTCTGCGTTTCTTAGGCTTGTCCGTTAGTTTACTGAAGTTCACTTTAGAACAAAGGTAGGACAGGCTTAATAGCAAAGTTTAGCAAAAAATGTGATGCGCAACGATGTGTTCCGGAAACTAGCAATTTTCAGAAGCGGATAAATTCGAAGATGGTTGTAGGCAGAAAACATTTTGTAGAAATGAAAAACGTAGGAAATTTCGACGGGCATGATCCAAACGCTGATTTCATACGAAGCTACCGAAGTACCTACAAGTCTGTCAGAACCATAGGTTGGAACTTCGTTGATTTTTGTATTTAAAAATGGGCGATATCGTGTGTCGGAATTTTCCATGTCGGATTTAACGACCTCGAAAACTCATGTATGCAAGTTTTCAGCACAAAACACAGCGTATTATGGCCGAAAACGGATGGAAACAAAACGTCAGACATGAAGGACGCAGACGGTTTTCCCCCCAGGGGGCCTCCCGGCTTGACGTCGTTTTACGCTCCACTTTCTCCTGTTTTTGGCCCATATCCAGTGATAGCACACCTGTCATGATGCATTTCCCTGCAAAGCTCTCATAAAAATCCTTTATTTAGCAGATTCAAATAAAACGTGAAATTTCCCATCCTAGTTTGCACTGATAACTGATGGAGAAAGGTAGTATAAATTGCTATAATTTATTTAGTTTCGAAACCTTGATATGAGGAACCTCAGCGGGTGGATGATGGATCATGGTAGATTGACGTCCTTCCCTAATAAGGATCCTCATGCAATGCATGCCAACCATCTAGGAGCCTTTGGAGGCGCTGAGAACAGTATCTCTGTGTGGAAGCCATTATTTGAAAGAATTATTACAGGACTAAAACGACAGTGAAAGGTTCGTTCGAAAGGATACGCCGGGTCTACAGGAGATGGATAATAACAGTTCTTCCCGATAATTCATACAAGGGGCTTCGTCCTACTCCGAGTAGAGTTCATGTTAGGTTTTTTCATGGCTCCTGATCCTCGGCGGACGTGGGAGCCTGTGGGGAAAAGGGTTTACCTAAGGTTTACGGCGACAGAGGCTTATTTCTTCCTTAGAATAAACTGATGCAGTGAAACATTCGTAAAGCAAGTTATCAGCTTGCCTTTGTACTTTCGCTCCCCAGGTTCGTGATAAGGAAACTCGACATAAATTAGTTTCCGAGGCGTGTCTAAAAGCTTGGAGAAAGGTGGGTATGGACAGGCAGCGGAAAAATATGAATAGTGCTCGGCACATATATCGTCAGTGAACATATTGATTAGGCGATTAGTGGAAACGAACCATAATTCATATTAGCATTGCTTCAGTTCAAGTTTTTTAAGAATACACTATATTATCTCCCATTATATTTGCCTCAGTATTCACACGAAAATGGTTGAAAATTGAGTTTTTCATTTCCAAATTCGAATCACTTGAACCAAAATAATTTTCCGAAAATTACTATCGACCGAAAAGGTGCACACTGAGTTTGTACAATCAATAATTTATTTGAAACTTCTGGGCAAAGAACCGTTCAAAAATCGTGAAAACATGACGGTTATTTTCGATATGAACGTTAACTCGAAAACTCCCTGAGTAGTCTATAACGCTTGACAATGACAGAAACTTCTGGCACTTTCACTGAAACTTTCAGTGAATCAGTAGTGCTGAAGGTATAGAGGCTTGATATCGGTATCAATATTTTACCCGTTTCCAGAGCTCGACTGGTGAGATTCCCATTTGAAAAATCTTTTCAAATGAAAGGAAAAGGATTTTACTCAAATTGGGTTGGGCTACATGGATTTACTGAATCCAACGATGGACATTATTCTGCAGTTTTTGAGGATCGCTAGATACCATCTCTTCTAGGGAGGAAAAAACGCTGCAAATCCCTACGCAACGGTTCATTATTTTGTATCAGAACACCCCTCTGTTACAGATCACAGCTGTCTGAATAGAACAACGTTCTCTTACAGAGCACAGCTCTCTGTATAGATAACCCTTCCGTATAGATCACATCCCTTCCGCAGTTTAGTACCTATTCACCACTACAAATATATACCATGCGCTGACTGTTCAAGCAGTAGCTAAAATGGCAAAAAGAAATACAAATGTAGTTCTGAAGGGAAATTTTTGATGTGAAGTGAAAAACATGCGGTTCCGGAACCGAGATTCGAACCTCTGCTTTTAGAGCCCGACGCCTAGACCACTCCGCTACGGCGGCCAATTGGCAGAGAGACAAGTGATGTGCTCTCAACCAAGCTTGATTCATACACGCTGCTCTTTAGGGCAAATTTTACGGTGACTTCGTAAGATGCTCCAGATGGTCTCAACAATTCAGAAGAAAATCGAACTATTTATGGATAAACAGCCCGAAAAAACTTGTAAAAATATTCAACAGATGGCAACACCGTCGAGGACAAATTTATCTTCGCTCTCAGTCCGTTAATAATTGATCCATTTTCAATCTGAAAATTGCATTGGATTCAGAATCAGCATAGAATTACCGCAAGTTGGTTCTGGTGTTGCCCCCCCCCCCCCCCCCCCGGCTGCTAACGTACCTACCTTGTCATCCAAGAATCGTTTACACCCACTAACCACAGTTGCCCCTACCAAAACATTCAAGTTCGTAACCGAGCATGAAAATTTTAACATGGAACATGTTTTTACAGGGTAAACCGGGCTGGAAAGCGTCCGCGTCATGTCCGCGTAAACTCGGCTACCCTAACCAACGCCCGCACAGTTCTCCCTCTACCCCACTCCTGCCACCCAACTCACCACCTCCTCTCCTACCACACATGGTGCCTTCCCCGAGGAGAGCATGGCCAGACCCCATTCCACCGAAAACTGCCGAGGGGGTTCGACCTACCAGAAAAACGCAGAAAGCAGCTAACGACGTGTATTACATTATATTGCGTTAGGTCGCTGGTCTGAGGCTTGGAAATCCCACGAAGTTTTTTTGCTTCCTCACTACGAAGGTAGGGAGGCCTTGGATTTGTGAGTGAGTAAAAAAAAGTGCATGTCCTCCAAAATGAAAATGTCCACTAACATTTTCTGTTTCAGACATCGAGGAACATATTTGGTTCCGTGACTGTCTGTCTGTCTGTGGTAATTCCTTGCAACACCCATAACTACCAGAAATAATGGTCGAAGTGGGCTGAAATTTCGAGGGTAGGTGCGGGTTGAGTCTCAGATGATCCCATACCAAAATCATTGAAAAATTACCGTAACTTTCGTCTGCGCATGCGCAAACATGAAATAATTGGAAGACCCATAACTACCCTAAATATCGTTGAAATGAGTTAAAAATTGGAGGGTCGGTCAGGAACAATACTTTGGTTGTTTCAAATTAATTTCATAGGAATCGTAGTGTAACTTTGATCTATGTATGCGCGAACATGAAATGTTGATCATTTCCTTGTGTAACGCTTCTAACTAGGCGATAAATAGTCGTAGAGAGCTGAAATTCTGAGGGTATACGCAGGTTAGATGGCAGATAGTCCCGTTTCAAAATCATGAAAATCGTTTAGTCTGTGCATACGCAAACGTGAAATACTTGGAGTGCCCATAACTACCTTAATTATCGTTGAAATGAGTTCACATTTGGAGGGTCGATAAGTATAATACTTTGATGGTTCCATATGAACTTCATTGGAGTCTTACTGTAATTTCCCTCTGCGCATGCTGTAATTGATGAGGGGTTTAACTACGCCGCCCATACAGCGTAGTTTCCCCCTCTCCATCCTCAAGAAAGGTAGGGAGGCAGTGTGACAGCTGCCCCCGGAGACGAGACAATGGTTTGATTATAACGCAATGCCTCCAGGAGTTGACGATTCGTTTCCGCGAATCGACCACCCCTTCAGCCGCGTGTCAAAAAGATCGGGAACAGCCCGCATCCAAGATGGACGGGATTCCCATATACCGTCACACTCCTCCCCTTAAAAACATACTTCTTTGAAGAAGAAGTATGTGAAGTTAATAGACACGGACTGAAAGTAGTATGGAGTTCTAATTCAGGAAGATTCATCTGAAAAACTCCAAAGCTGATAGCTTCCATCGTAATGGTACTACTGAGAATTGTTACTGGTGGAGAACTTAGCTCCTTATCAATATCACTTGGCGGACTTGGAAAAAAAAAGAAGTCGTTGTCAGAGGTTCTGGTTCAGGAAAGTTCATCTGAACAACCTCTAGGTGACTAACCCCCATCATAAGATGGAACAACTGGGAAAACAAGGGGAAAGATTGGCATTGAACGCCAGGCATTGAGCGCCTTAAGAATAATAATCAAGTTTGATAATAGTAATAGTAATAATAATGATGAGTTTGATTTGATGAAAAAAGAAAATTCAATGGCCGAAGTGTATATTGATTAACAAAGGGGTTATTAAAAAGAGAAGATATTAAAAAAAGGATTCCTTCTGGAAAACCTCAGAGCTATTCCTTCTGGAAAAGCTCTCAAAAAGTGGAGGGGGTACCGAGGATAAAATCCAGCACATACCCACCAACCACGCTCTGCTACCATGTAATGGATGAGGGGTTTAACTACGCCGCCCATACAGCGTAGTTTCCCCCTCTCCATCCTCGAGAAAGGTAGGGAGGCAGTGTGACAGCTGCCCCCGGAGACAATGGTTTGATTATAACGCAATGCCTCCAGGAGTTGACGATTCGTTTCCGCGAATCGACCGCCCCTTCAACCGCGTGTCAAAAAGATCGGGAACAGCCCACATCCAAGATGGACGGGATTCCCATATACCGTCACAATGCGCACAGATGGTCCCGTATCATAACGAACCTACCCAACTAGTCTATATACGTTCATGTGATTCAAGTGAGGAAGCTATAGTACCTACTCGAAATGGCGGACGTTTTTCTACATATCTCCATATCCTCTGTTATCATGTACCTACCTATTCGAAAAACATGTTCCATGTTTCCTTGCTTTGATCCTTGATCTAAACTGCTATAATCCGGGGGTCGGGGGGGTCCCCCAGACTTCATTCGACAATAAACGTACCGTCATGAACACAAACCACTGGCGGCTAGAGACCCCCTACAGCAACGCTTTTTTTTCTTTAACCACCCCCACTCCACTTCAAAATGTTATGGTTTCCGCAAGGCTCGTGGAATCCGAAAATGGAATAAGATACGCTACAAATTATAACACAATGGTTTGTGCCTTGTGCTTCCCACGAGAGAGCCCTAAATCGAGTACTGCAGCCAGCCGGGCAATCACATTTCATAATACGAATCAGAATGAAGAATTCTATAATAATTATTGTAGTGAATGCATGGGTGACGTGCATTCACCACTAGAGGCGTTAGGGTAGGTCGTGCCCGTTTTGGTTATAGTGCGAGGACTACCACCATGCCCGGGATCTTTTTGGATATGTGCCTGGTTTGGTTATAGCGCTAGACTTCCACCATGCCCAGGATGTTTTAGGTAAGGAGAACGAGAGGAGGAGTGAGGAGAGAGAGAATAGCCAGCGACTAGACGAGAGCGTAGAATGGTTGGAAAGGGGAAAGAGGCGAGTTTTTACAGCCCTTAGGGCTATCTCCCTCCATCCTCCAACTGGTGGAGGATGGTGGGGATCCCAACTAGGTTCCTCGGTTCTCCTGCGTCTTCCGTCCCCACTTCTGTGTTTATTGGCGAGATCTTAATTTTACAGGGAGTGGTTCTGGGAGGATACCACAACAATTATTATTTGTATCTATAATTATTATTCTATAAATTATTTGTTGTTATTCACGAAGCATAACGTTTGTTCTACTAACTAAATCCAAAACAACCATCATCAATCAAAAATGAAATAATGTCACGATACAACCAACTCGATTTCATACAACCATGAGTAACTATAATCCCCCCCCCCCCCCCCCTAGCAATGATATATGTGCTGGATTTATACCATTTCATTCACGATCATGCTGACGAAGCTTTTCGGTGCAAATGAATGTCTGGATGTACAGTGCAGTGCTCCGGGTGGTCACAGAAATTCTCAAGATCAAAATTTTTTAGAATTTAAAAACGTAGAAATTTTAAATTTAGAAACGTCAGAAAACCGTAGGTACCCTTCTACTGAAAGTTTTCAAGCTACGGGGAAATTTCAACATATGTGTTTCACCCCTTAGAGATGACTGAACGTAACGCCGAGCTTCGCAGACCAGCTAGACCCCAATGAGACCTAAAAACCAAATTTAATTGATTTCGGTTCATGGTTACTGAGGAAACTACAAAGTACGGGGGACGGACATACATTTTTTTATTCCATTTCGGATTCTATGTACCTCCCTTGGAACGGAAACCATATACCTATATATTTTTTTTCCCATGCCGATTACAAAGGATCATTATTGAAATAATAAACAAAACATTTCTGTCTGTCTGCCGTACTTCGCACTTTCTCATTTACCACTAACGAAAATTAATTAAATTTGGTTTGTGGGTCCCATCTGGGGTATAGTTGGTCCGCGAAGCCTGGCGTTACTGTCAGTCATAGTCATAACTAAGGGGTGAAAAGTAGGGGGTTGTACGTTTCAGAAGAACGCCGTAGTTCGAAAACTTCCATAGAAGGGTACGATTTTTTTAAAACGTTTTTAAAGTGATCGAGCTTGGGCATTTTTTGAGTCCACCCGGAGCATTGCAAGTCCAACCGTTCGTTTGCACCGAAAATTTTCGTCAGCATGATCGCGAATGAAACTGTATAAATCCGGCCTATATATCATTGCTAGGGAACACCTGATAATAATAACGCATGGCTGTATGAAATCGAGTTGATTGCTCTGTGATATTATTTCATTTGAAGAATGATGGCTGTTTTGGATGTTGTTGATAAGCAATTTCCTAACATGAACTTTAGAATTTAAGTCCGATCGTCCTGAAATAACATCGATATTAAAAACAAATAAAAAATTCAACTATTGGGCATGCACTGCTGCAACGTCCTAATTATCAAGTAGGAACACGCCAACAGATCGTTTTTTGAATTAGGTATGTGATCTGAAAATTATCGATGTTGAATGAACAGGAATGTGGTGTATAGAGTTTGTATATCATATATAGAGGCGCGCAACTCGTTGAAGAGATAGGGATACAATACTTTTAGAAATTATTACTTCAAACGGCCAAATAAGTAGTTATCATTCAGCAGGTCAAATAAATATAATGATGTTATTAATTTATAACAGAACTTTGGTCAACTCAGTTTATGCGATGCACGTGGGTATAGATTAGAGCAGTTTATAAATCAAATGGGAAAGCATAATATATACCTCCTACAGATTTGGTCTTAATTGGAGATAACCATCGGTCTCCATTCTACGAAAGTACTTTGGTACTTAGTTGCGCTAGAGAATACGGATTTGGAGGTGACAACAAAGGGGTGCATACTAATACTCGTGCCTAATGCATTATACCCAATTATTATTTGGAAGGTCCAGCTGGCGTTGAATCCAAAACGAGATGGCAGAAAGAATGGCTTCGAACAAGAAACGAATCACCCCATCTCCGTATGGAGATGATAGGCACAATTACCTACGAATGGATGGCGATACGTACAATGTTGCTCCGAATGGTCCCCCCCCCCCCTCCCCATTATCAAGTGACAAGACACAAATAAGTATCAGAAGAATCATCATTCTTCACGAATTACTGACAGCTCTAATCTTTGGTATCTACTTAGCAAGTGGTGGTACCTACGAGGCTCTAAAATTCACTAGATTAGCTATTTCACCCCAGGCTTTGGCCTACATAATACCTAAGACCTGTCAAGCAATTTTGAATTGCCTCCAATGGATGCCCTTTAGCACTGGAAGCATTGCGGCCTACTGTAGGAAAGGCCCTTTGGCATTTCCCGATTAGTATTGGGGTCTACTGTACGAAAAAGATCAAGAAAGTCACCAGTGTGTAACCTGCCAAAAACAGAGGCGCTCACGATATTCGTCAAGAACTTCCAGAAATATATCACGCCTACCACTAGCCATGAACAGCCAGACTTTGGAACATAATTATTATAACCGGAATTACCGGGAAACACAAGTTTCATGCATTTGATGACAGAAAACAATGTAAACTTTCCGGTAGGTAGGTACTTATATGAAATGGTAGAACATGTGTGACTTGGACAAAAATGTTTATCTCTGTTTATATAAGAATTTCATGATAGCAGTTTATGCACAAAACATCAAGCATACCTTCAATATATATATATATATATATATATATATATATATATATATATATATATATATATATCGCCCGCTGCCATTAATTTTCGTTTCATTTTGGTACGACTGATGTTTTTGTTCGCACAAAACCAGGGGAACTATGGAGAGAAACATAACGATAGCCAGATGAAAAATGGACGAGGCACTGCTGTTAGAACTGATGTGTCTTAGTTAAATTTTGTTGACGAACGAGTTGTTTTTGTTGGTTCCTCCCAAGATGGAGCGATGAGTTGAGGGTGAGGAATGGCTTGATCCCTGGAAGCCCAACCTATTGTACTGCCCTACCAACCCTCACTATTAGATGTATTTCATTTGATTCGTCGAATAACACAAGGGAGGATGCGCTTCAAACCTAGACGATAAGCCTGTGCACTCTATTGTCACAGTCTGGTAAGCCGCTCATCCAACAGATGGGCTTACTAAATGTAGAGAAACTTGACTTAGCTGCTACCATTGATATTTTATGAGCGACCGAAAGCTAAGGGAACTATTACAACACGACACTTTTGTGAATGTACTCGTAATCTACCTGTGGATATTTCTATCATGTTATAGTACCTACATGGGGACATTGATTCCACGATCCCGGATTAAGTACCACGCATTTACTCGTATATAGTTTATATATTTTATATGCATAAAATTACAGTTTACATGCATGTAGCTCATTCAAAATTTCCAAATCCTGACAGGCCTCTTCTTGCTGAGGTTTGCGTTCTACCTACAGGTACCCTACATCTTCTTCTTCTTCTTACTCGTATGACGCCGTCTCCTAGCGAATTTTGGCCATCATGAAGGCAACTGACATCCAGGAAGCAGCTGCACGGAAAAGCTCAATCGAGGAGCAACCAAACCACTTGCGGAGATCTTTCAGCCAGGAATACTGGCGTCTCTCGACCGATCGGTTCCACTCAGCCTTCCCATCAATAATTAAGCGAAGTACCTAGTACTTTTCTCCACGCATCACGTTTCCAAGATAGCGTGCCTTTCGCTTCTTAATGGTTAGCAGAAGCTCCTTCTCTTTTCCTATCCTCCGCAATACGTCTTCATTAGAGACTTTATGCGCCCATGGGATCCTGACGAGACGCCTGTATAAAAACACCTCCAGCGCATTAATTCTGTCCTCCAAATAGGGGTTATGGATCTAGGCCTCGCACCCATAAAAGAAAACGGAGAATAAATAACACTTCACCATGCGCAACCTCAGGTCCAGGCCAAGTTCTGATATTAAAAAGAAGCCCTTCATGTCGAAAAATGCCATCCTGGCTTGAGCTATCCGGGCAACGATCTCACCTTTTGGTTTACACTGACTGTCCATGCGTGCGCCGAGATGCTTATACGATTCCACTTGGTCAACAGCTCTTCTATCTATTCATAGGCGTCTTCAGGCGGCTTGGGAAAAACCACTGTTTTGATTTTGGCCACATTGATACGCAGACCGAACTCCGCACTTACCCTTATAACCTGGTCCATAAGTCACTGCAGCTCTGGTTGGCTACGAGCCAAAATCACCGCGTCATCGGGATACCGAATGCTGTTACTCGCACTCCTCCACGTGAGTCACCCAAAGCCTCTCGGAATACAGCTTCCGAATATAAATTGAATAACATCGCCTACATACAATCACCCTACATCTACCAAGTTAAAAAAGTTCTAATAAGCGTCTTGAACACATTTGGAATAACACACGCACAAACATAATATATATTTTAGGTCTGTAGTTCACTTTGGAAGGTCAGGGTTCGGATCAAACTCGAGTTGGATGGAACTGCCATCAACTAGATTCCTTCAATGGCCTGCTCGTATTAATGTAACAATAAAGTGCCACTCGTGGAAACCCTTGAAACCACTCTTTGTAATCCAACCCGACAATTAATATCTCGCCGCGTAATTCAAGGATTTATTCAGTCAGAGGAATAAGTAAATGACACAGAACTTAATATGAATAGTCGAGGGGTTAGTAGGTTGAGGAAGAGGCGGGGGCTCATTTACTTTTGTTACACAGAGTGTTACAACGGTATAAAATGTCATTAAAGAGGACCATGGAAGAGGCGGAGGGGGTGGAGGCAGGAAAGATGATCCAAAGGTGAGGTCGCCTAATTTTTTTCGCGTCCCCTCCCGGAAATGGTTGGGAATAAAGGGATGAAATATAGATTCAGAAATGAATATTCATAGTAGATGTTCTTTTACACCGGGATAAACCCATGAAAAATGAGGGAAAGTGACTTTGATAGCCTCGATTTATTCAAGGAGCTGTAGGAAAAGTGAAGAAGATAGAGCTGAATCATTAATGAAAACTCGGACTTCGATAGGTTGAGACTCAAGAATCGATGGAAATGTGTCACGATACAGATAAAAAGATATGACCAGAATCCAGGTTAGTGGGGCGATGGATAGATTTAGAAGGGGGAAGTAACGCAAAAGGACATGAAGGCCTAGCATGGCATGACTGCATAGGTATTTTGTCGATTTCTATCGCTTGGTTCAAATCAAAAATGCAAATCTTTTATTAAAGTCAGCATAGGTATATCTGTACTTGTGATGTACGGGCAACCACTAGACGGCCACAGAAATCTGTTCCAGCGTGCCAACTGATGGCCACATGTCCTACTCGTATCAAGTAATTGTCATTATATGGGAAAGCGACTTCAACTTCAGAATTGGGCGTAGGAGTAGCAACAATAAATGCCTGTACTGCACCGAAGTTGCCTTGCCTGTACTGGGCCGAAGGCAAGGTATAGAACTAAAAATTTTAGAACAGAAGTAATTCCACCACCGAACTGAGAAATATGTACAGTTCTATAAAACCTCTAAACCACCGCCTCGCTGTAAAAAATGTAATGGTGAGATGCTTAAGAAAGTCGTATTAAAAATACAGATTACGTAAGTCGAAGAAAAAACGTCTGCCAAGTTTGATGGCACATAGCCACCGCGCATCGATAACATGATCATATAGATGAATTAAACGTATGATAAATAATCCAGAACCAATTCAGGACAGATCCCTGAAATTTTTATCAAGATCGGGCCATTCACGATTCGTTAGAAATTGAATACCTACATCGGATTAGCGTATGCGCATCCGCAGTAGCCATACCAATAATTAGATCGTTCTGAAATTAATAGGGGGCCATCTAGGGCCCAACCCGCATGATCACTGAATATTTCAGAAGAATTGGATTTGAACTGGAAAATTATACGTGTGGATTTGCGGGCACACACGGACAGACACTGAACCAAATTTGTGCAAAAAACTCTAAAACGTAAGAAGCGAGGGGAAATTATGATTTCAGATATACAGTTTTTCCTCTCAAAAGTGAAAACAAAGCTTCCGCTATCTTGGCACACTCTGAAGCAAAACTGAAGAGCATTGTTAAGGGCTCTGTCCTGCAAGAATTTCAAATAGAGGATGAGAAAATAGGTAAGAAATTCAAAACGAGCCAGAAAGCCTGAACTCAAATATATGCGAATAAAATAATGCAAAACGTAGGATATGCCTTTTCCCCGTTCGCCTAAGTTGTGTAGTGACGAAATTATTGAGAATAATGTATCAGAGAATCAAGTTGATTTGATGGTCTCAATCTCACTTTGAAGGATTCCACAGCGAAGTCTGATTCATTTTATGTAAGAGAACAGCGCGAAAAACTTCCATTTGTTCCGGATACCCAGCGCTCAATCATCTTGAAGTGCGCACTTGGCTTTATGGAGTCAGAATCCCAAATAACGGACCATTTATCAACAGTGTTGTTGCCATCGCGTCGCCACCACTAGGGCTCGGCAGAGGTGTTTTCATCGGGCGTTTAGAGCTACCGCCGCATAAAACGTTTAAAAATCCTCAGAGCGGCTGATGGGTGATGTCCATTAGCAATATCCTCGGCTCCCCATTTCCACGAGATCACCCCATCTGCCACAACCAAGAGCAGCTCAGGGGATAGATAAAAGCTCTTCTTAATTCCAATCTGATATAGGATTTTTGGTAGGTTGGATTCGTTGTCCTCAACATCTCCAGTAAACAGACAAAAGGGCCCGTCACCCAAAGGCCTGTACTTTTTTCGCTAATGCCCGATGGAAAAACTTCCGAATGCTCCCAAGTTCACTGAGTTTAATATGTACTGTGTTATCATAGACGATTTCAAGCAATCATACCATGACATATTCATAATCCGTATGTCAGTTTTCTCATCTTCAACAAACTTTCTCGAAGGATGTGAGCCCTCAGTAACTCACCCAACGAAGCAAAGTTTTGTCCGGCCTTGAATAAATGTATTCAATACAATAGAATATTATATTATGCTCTTTTGAGACGTCTTTTGAATGCTTGGCTACACAGTATAACTTACTGGTGTACCTAATACTGTTATATAAGCAGGCCAACTGGCATAACAGTGACAAAAAATTTACTGGATATTAATCCAAATTGAGCCATCAATGAGCGAGTATGTAACGGATGATGGTGGGCAGTAGTGCACCGTCTTAAATTGTCACTTCTTACTTTTATTCACATAATTAAACGAGGTGATTACTACTGCACTCATCTAATCGACAGGAATATACACCCAACCGAGGTGACGTTTTGAGGATATGTGCGGACTCATCTCCAGTAGGTTCCACATGAGCTTAGAAGTACTCCGTAAGCAGTATACTTGAGAGTGGAATGTGGTTGCGAAGACCTTAAGCCGCTGCTGTTCCCTTGGGTTTTGCGGTTCCTGATGGGGATTTTGAAGATTGGCAAATATTTAAATATAAACATTGAGACGCTCCAGGCGCAATTAAGGATGTTACCGGAGGAGAAGATTATAATACATTGGAATCCGCTTATTTGAGACACCGGAGCCGCATACAGGAGATAAGGTCGAAAGACCAGAAACAAACATACGCAAACAAGGTTGTTTGCGGTCACACAGTAGAGACAGCGTGTCGCTTAATGGAGATAGATCTGTCGATCCAAGACTTCAGCTGTTGAAATGCTACCACCAGATAACAATGACGGTATGAGTGATGTATAGAACGTGTGACAAACTATGAAGAATCCTCATCCATCGACGAAAATCTTCCTTGCTGTGATGAGAATGTGAACTTCGATTACTTCATTCATAATATATTACGATCTTTACAAGATCCAATCTTTTATGATCTTTATTACGGTCTTCACAAGTGGCAAAAAGGCATCAGTTAAAAGATGACAGTGAGAGCAACGATGTCCCGCTTCGTGTGACTGACCGAGATGCTTTGATTAATACATACCTATGTACATATATACGTCAGTACAATACGTATACTTGGAGGTAAATTAGAACAACATACGTACACACGACTGAATGTGGGGGGGAACCAACCAAGGTTAAACAATGGCCAAAGCCGCTTTTTAGAGACAGCCGCTTAATAGGGACATATCGGCTTTTCTCGATGTCTCTAATAAGCGGATTCCACTGTATATTGTAAAAGATGAGCCTATACAACATACGCTTATAGAGCTACGTATGGACTGTTATCTTCGCCCTATATGGAGGACGTCCCGCTCATTATGTTTGTACGCCCTCTGTATGAAGCCTATATAAACTTTCATCTCGCCACCCACATCAAAGCTGGCTCACCACTGAACTCCGCGAGTGCAGACAATCTCTACTACACTTTCTGATCCTTGATGAACATCCAAGACGATGCGAAGAAAATGCTGGACTTACAAAATTACGTCAGCAGATTTTCGGCAAACGAGCCAGAAACTTAAATGGGGTTTCGTAATCCGAGTGCTCATGTGAACCAATATTTTGTGTATTTTTCATTTCCTTTAATACATATGGCAGTGTAATTTAGTTCTGTTTTTTATTATGATTAATTTCTTTGCTTATTTTTTACCTTAGGAAGAAGAGTTGTAACTTAGGAAAAAAAATTATTGTTGTTCAATTTATAGTTAATACTAATAATACTAACAGGTGCTTATGTTCAAGTTGCATAATCAAGTTTACTAAATTATCACTGAACTCTTGTAATGGTCATTTATGAATTATAAAAAATTAAGAAAAAATTAAAAACACCCACAATCATCTCTGATACTAAATTCAATTAAATTTTTATCACAAAGCCCCATGTGTTGCAATTTGAGTAACGGGAGACCTGCACATGCGTGGACTTAATCATTTTTTCAAGCATCCTATGCTACGATGATACTTCGTTTGATCTTATACGCAGTTGAGCTAGAAAGGTCGACAGAGAACAAATCGATGACACATCAGTGAATTATATGAATCAAAGTATGTCTGGTGGATTTTGCTTTGGGTAGGCACATGTTTGGGCTTCTCCAAGGAAAATTCCATAATTTTCCAGTCAAAAATGCCTTTATTTATGCTACTATAGAAAAAAACAGTACAGTTCAATCACAACACAAATTACGAAGCGAATCGAAAGGGAACGTTTTCTACACTAGAATCTCATTTCGCAGTTTCTTGTTCCTTTGAACTATTCCGCCTCTCCTCACTATAAATTACTATTATTTTCATTGATCACCAGCACAATTCAAGACACGTACCTACTAGTGTGCGGAAACGCAGCGGCAAGACTTAACAAAGGATACATAAAACATCAACCGCTTCACCCAAGTTAAGGGCTTATGATCCAGATCATTTTTCACTTTTTTCCGAGTAATCCCACGTTTTTCAAACTCGGGTCCCGGAGAGAGGAAATGGAAAGGAAACATTGTCATCAATCACCGCGAGTTGAAGAATTTCTCTCTCACTATAAGACCAATTTGATGTCGGGTCGAGTTCAATTTCCATATTGCAGACGGCCGACGCAGTGACTCAGAAGTTTGTCATGCAAAGCCGATTTCGCCTTATCTGCACGTTTTGTTTCCACAGTTTTGAGTGAGAACGAAGAAGACGTTACTACTGCTTCTTTTCAAGCATTTTCTATTTTCTTTCGACCGTAAATTCAATGGGAAGCACTACGTATGTTTGCTCTCAACGTAGGACTATCGCTGATGGACACTCTGCCAGTCTTACATTACACGGCATCCCTTTTGCTGCTAATCGCCTAAACCCCCCCCCCCCTCCCCACCACACAAACTTAAAATAACAATAGATAGGTCTTTCTCTCCACTCAGCCAGTGCATTTCATCAGTCATCGTCAAACCGCAGAACTAAACTGATTTCGTACAAGGTGTGCTAAAATTTCGAAGTTTTATTTCCAAAAGTTCTGAATATAGGTTCCTACTAAAAGTCTGCCAAGGTTCGCACAAACCATTCTTGTCAACATTGCATAGTCGCAATCACTCTTAGGAACGGCTGAATTCCACACACAACAACGGTTATGATATATCCGTTTCATGTCTATTAAAAATTATGAACTGAAATCACTGAAATTCTCTGAAGATCCAGTACAGCGAAATGCAGGCGAAGGAGGTAGATAGTTTGTAACAGATTTCGTTGACAGCGACGGTTCTTATATTAAATCCTATCAATGAACATTTCAAAGGGGAAAATAAAAAACAGTCAATCGATCCTCACCTCCTCTTCGTTCCACCGGTTGCCATCTCACGCTGACGTCGAAATGTATAACTCTCCCGCCAACAACCTTTTCCCATGCCCAGTTTCCATTTATTTGAACACTCGGGCCAAAGACTGAGTATAAATCACTTCTTGGACGGATAGAAGATTCGTCATATAGAAGAGGTAATTCGGATTCGAACCACAGAGATGGAAAAGAAGTCGACGAATCCTGTATGATATAGACATTGAGCACATCTTACCAATCTCATTAATCGAAGATGCAACCGAAAAATCTTGGCGAATATGTGATATAAAATGAGAAGAGTATCAAATAATATAACTAGCTACCGAGCGTTTGGGTTATTTCATTATGGAAATTGTATCACATTGATGTCATTCTAGACGCAATGTTCAAACATAAACCAGTGCTTACTAGTTACTAGCTCAAAACCAGGATGACTGACAAACACAAAGTTTCCCTTGAGTAAACTCAATACATGAATTTACTGAATAACATTTTCTAGAAAACGCACATAGAATCATTGGTACATACACCAAAGAATGAATTGCTGGAGCCGAAGACAGTAATAGAGGGGGGAGGGTTCCCGAGTAAAGAAGGGTGATTGGCGAGGCCAATAACAAACAGCACAAGAAGGTGGTAGGTGTACTTGGAATGAGAGCTTTCTATCGATATTCCCTTGAACATCTTCCTCGGCGGGATTGTCAAATCCTTGGATCCTGAAGCATACCTCATCTTCGGCGGATTACGGAGAAACTTCAAGGTAAGGCCGCTATTCTTCAAAAAAATGTTATTCGTCAGAAGAGGTTAAAAACATAAAGAGGTCGTATAATGTTTCTATATTTGAGCCTCCTCCTTGAACAGAAAAACTGTTCGGAATCAGATCTTGACTCTACTGAATTACTCCTCCACATATTGAAAAATGACAGTGGTGACCTCACAAAACCGGCTTCATCGCAGAAACTTCAAATTCATGGACTATTTTCCGAATATGAAGCAGGTCCTATCAATCTAGTTTTTTTCCCACAAATTTTCGTTTAGATAAGATGTTTTGGGCCTACAATATGAGTCGGTCATTGCTGCGACTTACTCAAATCGTCAGACATACAAGCCGACATAGCTTGAGCCCGGGTCGGTAGTCTCTGAAGCCGCAAGTTTCCAAAATTGCGTCACTTGCTCTACCGGCTGATAGGCGGCGCATTTCCCTCAACAGCTGCGTGGGCTTTGTCCCCGAGCTCGAGATCGCTCAGCAGCTTCCGGAGCTGGTTTTCTTTGAAGTCTGTCAACTGTTCTTCCAGGCGACGGCTTAAGGTTTGTACATATCCTGTTTAGGATTAAGGATTATGTCGCTTACAAGCGCAAGTACGTCACTGGAAATCGCGACGAGGGTATTGTTGCGCCCCTGGTTATCCCTCCGTTGTAGAACTGCAATTCAATTTTACGGAACCACAGCCAGGGGTTCGCTGACCAAAACGGTGGAACTTTGACACCCACCCTCCCGATGCGTGGAGCCTCTTGTTCTGACGCTCCTGCGTCGTTATGAGCCGGGAATGGTAAATTTTGATGTGCCAGGGTAGAGCATTTTTTAAAATTTGGATCACGTCGGGTCACCACTTGGAAGGCGAAGTGGTGCAAATAATCTGACTCAAATAATCTGAATCCAAAAGACTGAACGGCAAACAGAAAACGTACATTACAAATAATTCGTAAAGTGGCGCAAAAGGAGATGTAAAAAAAAAATAATAAAATAAAATAAATAAAACCAAACTGACTTGTAGGGAACGGAAATTCGGACAGTAGCTTTCCAAACAGATGCTTTTGGAAAAACAACATCAGGTATCACAAGAATAATTGTAGCGTCCGCTACAATCTTGTACACAGTAACTAATGATAGAGGAGAAAGAGGAGCGTTGAATACAAGTGTTTCCAGTACGAAAATAAACTAAGGTCCCGCCCTAAAAATGCAAGGGTCAAAATTACTTTCATACAAATTTTCCTTACAATGGATGATCATAGCTAGACTCGAGTTCGACTGTACATAGCACAACTAGGAGAAGATACTTGGCACTTCGGTGTTTGTAACTGATCGTACACAGCTCGGTATGTGTGTCGACAACTCGGGAACCCATCGATGATCCCTCCCTTGACCAACCCTTGAAGGCCCGGACTTACCACCATAATCTGGTCAATACTCGGGCAGACGTTCCCCGATCGAACAGAATTATGCCAGAAGCGAAGAGAATTACGCCAGAGCGGAATTCGCTCATGCACGTACCGCAATCGGTGAATAGCCATCCTGAGAGAGGATGCGAGATGCCTTGCCTCCGAAAGTATGCGTCGCCTTCTGTCAGGAATCCAGAGTGTTCCATAACCCCCCCCCACGAACCATTTCTTGACACAACCTATGAAGATATGATGTTCCTATCTCCGCCTATAAAAGGCTAACTTGAAAAAAAAAATACTAACACTTCTAATTTACTTCCATTATATTAGCCGCACACACCATCACCAAACCCACAACATCGGTAATGTTGGTGACCTCATTCTTCCCATTTCCATTATGCGAAAATCGTAATTACAGAGGTACGTACGTTATTCACCAAGATAGAAAACAGAGAAAATCTATGAGCGATCAACCTCACAACGGAGGGATGAGTAGTGCAGCAAACATAGCGGGACAGCTTTTAGCTGAAGAGTAAACGTTTGATTTTCTTGGCCCTTTATTTTCTGCAACTCTCATATGATCACAAATGGCGTTTGATCACCACGTATTCGTTACCCCAACCGAACAAACTCGGCCTAATGAGGAGTACCCACGACTTCTGTCTATATTTCTTAATGAAAGTAGGTTCCATTCTGAGAATTTCGAGACCAACCGCACTCTCCTCTCCGCACTCTCCTGCAATGAACAGTTCTTTTTCTATGATTTTTCCAACATTCCAGCGCTACCTACGTCACAATGGGTAATGCGGTCCCATAGATATATACACATGTATATCTATGGGCGGTCCCGCCCAGGCGGGAGGGGTGCAATGCAGTCACTCGTTGCCGGAATTTTGAAAGCTCATAGAAAAAGAACTATTCATCGCA
>OX940974.1:139559197-139605194 GCA_954871275.1 Leptopterna dolabrata | reverse complement strand
GGCTTCGAAATTTAAATAATATAAATTTTTTGGAAATTTTCTTCATAGAAATCCGTTTCAGACCATTCTAAAACGATTCCTGAAATAAATTTAACACTTTTTATATGTATATATATATATATGTGTCACTCCAGACGATAACTCTCGATAGAATTGAGATAAACAGCTCAAATTTGCACAAAAAATCTATCTTGGCAATCGAAAGGCTAAGTTCGAAGATGGGCGAAATTGGCCTACTCTAAGGAGGGTTTTGGCGCATTTAAAGTGCGCAAAAATTACCCAAAAATCCCCAAAATGTTATTTTCTAACAAGTGACCCCTCATTTTAAAGGTTTTTGCACGCTGAACACGATGGTGAAATCGGATTTTAGATATCTAAATCCGTTCTTAAATTAGAGCATTTAAAGTGCGCAAAAATTACCCAAAACTAGGATAATCTTTAAACTCTTACCCCCCCCCCCACCCCCTTAGAGTGGTCAGATTGAAAAATGTGAGAAGTATTAATTGAAGACGAGAGTTCGAAGCAAAAAAACCAGTCATGCAGCATGACTTAATGAGCGAATTTTCAAAGAAATATTCGAATTAATGGCTATGGTTTTGAATAAAGGAAAACTTCGGTCTAAAATTTGGTTTTCTATGTATATTCTCTTCGTATTTATTTTAATTTGTACGTTTTGTCCATCCTGATTCTACCGTTTGTTTATTACGTAATTGTACTAAGTGCTTATTTATTTGATCGCTGTGGGTTCATATTAGGTAGGATAGGGTAGTTAGGACTTTTGACTTACCTACTCAAGAGAGTGCAGTAAGTTAACGAACGACCCCTAACCTACGTGGCAGACGACCCCCGATTTCATTACCCCTCACCCCAGCTTCATTTTTGCGTGATATTACATCGGGTGAACGTCACTGATCTCGACTTTGGTCGAAGGAGAGTTCCTGAAGAAGAGAATGGCCCACCTACAAAAACTGAGAGAAAAATTTAAGAACCCGCTTCAAGAAGGAGTATCTGGCGCTTCTCATACACAAAGGAAAGCGGAAAAACCAAGATGTGGGTATTGGTGACATCGTCTGATTGGATCAGACAACGTAAAACGCGTGAACCACCCGATCGTACTCCGCATACCAACCAGTTTCTTCGATTCTCATCACTTCGGTAGATGCTGCAAATAATAAGCAATAGAAATAACCTTCTTCGATGGTGCAGTGTGGCTCAATTCTGTGAGTACTGCATATAAATAACTTATTATCAAGTCGATGCATTCCATTGAAAAAATTTCTGATGCGTGTCTGATGGTATCTGCGTATATATAATCATTGCCTTGATCCATGAGGACCACTGGAGTATGAACAGGAAAACCACGGAAAATTCATTCCCATTCAAATTTTTAGGAAATAATAGGAATTATGGAAGTAAGGAATATTAGTTATGCACATTTTGTAGAGTTTACTACTGCTTTAATCATGTGCCATGAATTCTGAACATTTCATAAGTCGAATGAATTGAATTGGAATTACGCGAGTAGCAAGGATTTCATGGGTTGCGCGTTTTGATGATGATGCAAGTTTGATGAAACGATTAAATGTTTGATGGTGATGACCTGGGATCATACCTCATAGTATATTAGATGAAAATCGGTTGAAAGAGTAATTGTAAACTCAAAAGCCATAGGCCGTTCCATATGCAACAACTTAACCTGATGTACGCTGGTGAAACCCTGCAGCCACCGGTTAGTTTGTATGTTTGTGGCATAAAAGAATCTCGATCGCCAAAACTTGGAAAATTGGAGCGTATTGATAAATCTTCATAGCGATAATACTTCCGATTCTACCAAGGAGGCGGAAACCCTGTCACTTTTGTATAAATAAACAAATTGCCCTCCAAATTCGAAAGTTCCACTCGCATTTCAGACGTTTCTGATAAAATTTGGTTTCGTATCTGTCGGTCTGCCGGCTCGTTTGAGTGTCCGCAAATCCTAGCAAAGAGCAGAACTACGAAATAAACGTCAGCATAAGCTGGTTTTGAGGATAGTTGCAGACGTGGAGCTCTAGATGACTCTATGTTCAATTCATCAAAATCGGACATTAGTTTCCACATGTACGATCGTGGAAACTGTATCCCCATACTAATACTGACCAGATTCCATGTTCCTGTAGGGAGATGTTCAGGATATGTAAATTGAAGGGTTGGTTGCTGTATCCCGACCATTTGCCCACATTGACAACATGCAGCCGACTGTACATCGAACTGATTTAGTTTCGTGGGTGGATTTACGGCGGTAGTTAAGCCGTTTGACCTGAGATAGTCATTATGTAGTAGTTGCGAGGAAGAAGGCAAATTTTTTGTCCACTCACTTGAATAATGGCAATGTTATCATGGTTATAGATGAGTTTCTCGAATATGGGTCATTATTATTTTATTTACGTGCTTGATTAGGCCATTTTCCCCCCAGCAGTGATAATATAGGATACCTGCGTGTCGCCACTGTTATCACCCCTCTCGCCACGCCCAAGGTCACAGCTGTTGTCATCATCTATTGTCATGTTCAGCGTGACGTCATGTCCCATCTCCCTCCCAAGAGGTCTTGTACCCGCCTTTTCCCCTGTAATTTTCACCCCCCCGTCTGCTAACCATGTTATTGTGTACGTCAGACTAGTTAGTAATCTATCCCTCGCCTTTTTTAACCGCCAATTTTTGAATTTCACCAAACACGACCCCTTGTGTTCTTTCCCGCCCAATGTAACCCCCCCCCCCCCCCCCCAGAATACATATACCTACCCAGGAATGAGCTGATGTTCTCATTCCCTCCAGTTTGAAAATGAGAGGGAAGTTGTACTCGCCCTATTAGCGAGGGGGAAAGGCGGGAATGAGACCTCCTGGGAGGGTGGTGGGAGGGAACAGTGTTGTGTTGTGACCTTGCGCCGGGCGGGAGGGTGGTGATAACAGTGATAGGTAGATATCCCATATTATCCCTATTATTTTCAATAATGAACCTTTGGAATCGAGCATGAACCCCCCCCCCCCCCCCACCCCACCCCAAATTTGTTGCTTTACGTGTCAAGGTACGTAGAATCCGAAATTGCAATAAAAAAAATTTTTGTCTGTCCGCCGTACTTCCCACATTTCTTAGTTACCTACCATGAACCGAAATTAATGAAATTTGGTTTGTAGGTCCCGTTTGGGGTCTAGTTGGCCCGCGAAGCTCGGCGTTACTGTCAGTCATCTGTAAGGGGTGAAAAATAGGGGTTAAAAATGTCAGAACGCCGTAGCTCGAAAACTTTCAATAGAAGGGTATGGTTTTTTTTACGTTTTTAGGTTGATCTTGAACTAAAGAATTTTTTGAGACCACCCGGAGCATTGTATGACCGGCCGTTCGTTTGCACCGAAAAGCTTCGTCGACATCCGTCAACAACGTGAATCAAACGGTATAAATCCGGCCCAGATATCATCGCTAGGGAGCAGCTGATAATAATCACGGATGGCTGTATGAAGTCGAGTTGGTTCTTCTGTGATGTTATTCCATTTGAAAAATTATGGCTCTTTCGGATTTTGTTGATAGGTACCTACTTCTGCAACTTGAACAAACATTGAATTATTACACAAAGGCAAATTATTACACGACTGTTTATTATACTATCTACGCAGAAGGGGCATCTATGCAGGTAAATTACTACACAACGGTTTATTATTTACCTTATGCTTCGTGAATGACGACAAATAATTAATGATTGAATTACTGAAGTCCGCGCATTTGTGTGAAACTTTAATTCCCGGGCCGGCTCCAGTAGGTACTTTCCTGGAGGGAGCTCGAGAGTATAGACCACAGAAAACAGTGATCTACGCAGAAGGGACATCTATACAGGTAAATAATAAACCGTTGTGTAATAATTTGCAGCGTTTTTGACTTTTGGTTGTCGGTCGAGATCCATTCATTCATTAGGCGACCTATAAAAGTGAAATTATGGGAGACGCATGTAGGTTGTTGTTCCCGTAAGACAGGTCAGGAATTGTCGATTCACCCATTTCAAGGTAGATACCTGTGTAAAATTGTTAAACCTCTTGATGAAATTGTGGGAGCCCTAAAGCAGATTGATTTACACATTTTACAGAAACTTGGAGAAGAATTTGGAAATTGAAACTTGTTGCGTGGAATTTTGAAACCATCGCAGCCAAGCACAACATTCCTGAAGTAGTCGCCAAAAGAGACAGCTATCTATGGACGATTGCAGAAGAAAACCAACTTTCGTTTAGTTAATAAGAGCTCTTTTTATGAAATGAACTCGTAGGTCCATTGCACCCTCTTCCAGGCTCGTGAAAATATCCTTGCAAGTGGATCAGGGTCGCATGGGGATTGCTGTGTGCTGGCGAATAGCTCAGCGATTTTGCGGCTAAGGCGATACGTGACCTGGTACCCCTTGACTTTCAAACTCAATTCCTCAACACCAATTTAAATAGTTAGCGTCATGATTTTTAGAAGCGCTGACCTCTGGGGAACGTGCCAGTTTTTCCTTCCCCCTCGTCGCGGATCTCTCCCAGAGGGCGTTCTTGACTCAGGCAATCGCCTCGCCTGTAAAGCCTGTGCCCTTATAAATGATGTATCATGATAGGTGTTGTATTACCTTGCTTTTGGTCATTATTGTATAATTCAGGTGGTACGTGTACAATGACTTCCATTTCCTTCAAAGCTCCTTTTAAGTTAGTTAGCAGTAGCTAGTTGGGCCACTCACTTAATAACCAGTAACTCGCGTTATATTACTTCTGAGGAAAAACGCTGCAAATTCCTTGTCACATGTGTTTATTATTCTTTTGGACATACCTACAGAAATTTTGGTTGTTCATTTATTGTTTCTTTCATGTGCAATAATTTAAATAGCTATTTTTGATGGTTTCCACCAATTTTGGCCCCCAAAAACACGAATTAGGTTCCTTTTTTTTTAATACAAATTATCATTGATCGTTGACAGTGTCATTCAGTTGTCTTGACTCACCTGTAGATACTAGTTTTAGTGTTAATATACAAATTTATGGTAATTCCAGTTCCATTTTCCAGTTTTTGACTCGTAAGAAATGAATTTTGGGAGCTGTACCTTCGTTTCAACCTCAGTTCTTGACTCGTTGGTCAAAATCAACTTCATATTCGGTCTTCTCGCCCTAAAAACGAAAACGATACCTCACAAACTTATGTCCACTAAAACCTTTTAATAAAACCCATTCAAATCCCTATTTTTACACTCATTTTTCCCCCATAACACTCCTGGGTCTATTCCGATCGGGCTGCCGAGCTTCGGAGCACAGCTAGGACCCCAAGTGTGTTCCCGAATGGAGACTCAAACTGTGTGCGGAAGAACGACGATTTTAGACCAAAATTTAACGTAAATTCAAGGCTGAAACTTCGTTACAACCTCAATTTTCTACTCCTTTCTACAATTTTCTACTCATATTCGGTTTTTCGTCCTAAAAAAAAACATGGAAAACGATACCTCATAAGCTCATGTTACTAAAACTCTGGAAAACCCTATTTTTACATCCATTTTTCACGCATAACACCCTTGGGTATATTTCGATCGGGCTGCAGTTTCGGGACACAACTAGGGCCCAAATGGAGCCTTTGAGCGAAAGAACGAATTTATTAGACCGAAATTAAAGTTGATATGGATGATACGGCGGACGGCGGACGGACATTGCATTTTTGGAATCTACGCACCTTGAAACGTAAAAGAAAAATTTTTGGGGGGGTGTTATAAAAATGTTTTGCGGAAAGAATACATTTCTCACAGAATTTGGTATTAATCACAGAATAATAAACCAAAACAGCTATAGGTAACAGGTCAAGAGGTATGTGAAAAACAACAGTTTCGCTCATCGGTAGTGAAACTCCTTTGGTTTCACCTTCTTGTGAAGTAGGTAGTGAATCACAGATCCTCACTAAACCATCGCATTTACCCTTCACTGCAGACGTCGCTGCATCCGTTGTTTCCTTTGTGTTACTACTTGACAACTGCTGTTTCACGACGAGTTTTGAAATGATCCCAAGAATATACTGTGAAGAAAAGCATCAGCGGCGACCGATGAAGTTTGCGGCTAATGTTGAGGAGGGAGGAAATTCCGTTTCAGTTGATTAGTCTCGCCTTCGTACGGAGCACGTAGCCATCGCTTTATAACCTTCCGCCAAGGCGAGAGTATAATAGGGCGCCCACAATGAATTACTGAGGGATAATGGTGGCTCATCCCTGAGGTGCTTTTGTTTTTAAGACCGGACCAAGCTCTTTTCATCGGACAGAAAAGGAGCAGCCGAGAGAATGAAATTTAAAAAAGAGTGAAGCTTATTCATGGCCTGGCTCATTCCTCATTATCAGTGGTGGATGTACCTACCTATCATTTTGGCCGCTATATACCTAGTACTGCAGTTCTCGGAGTGCAGTAAAGAAAGTCTCGACCGACGTGTAGTGTCTGTTATGAGGTCCGAGTCGTTGGAAGCATTCATCGGTTGGGATTTCATATTTGTGACATTGTTCACTGTGCTCAGAACGCGTAGACGAAGTCCAGTGAGTTTTAGCGTTGCGTGAACACGGGAAATGCTATCCCCAATAGCCGAGAGGTCAAAAGCGTTAATTCTTTCGAGAATCGAAAAAGTCTCGGGGCCCGAATCCGATACCTGGCTGAGAAGCGAAATTTTCTCAGGGAGAGGGTCAAATAAGAAAGCTGTGTACAGCATTTTTTTCAAGTAGCCCGTCTATAAGGGCCGTTTTCTCAATTACATTTGCAAGCTCGTATGAAGCCTGGTTATCGCAAATCGTTGTTAATCACTCAAGGAAAAGTTGCTTCCTCGTACTGATAACAAGGCAAAACTGACTGTGTTCAGACTACCCACCAAACCACACGTTTTCGGAAGCTCAGGTAAAAGTATTTCCAAAGGGAGTTTCATTATTCAAAGGATAAAACGAATTTTCCAGTTTCTTCTTTTTGCGAACCGATGCTTTTTAATCTCCCTCACTTACGCCCTTCTCATTCTTAAAGTTTGAGAATAAGAGCCTTCGTAAGTACCGACTCACTTTTATGAAAGCAAACAAATATAATACTACTATCCTCACTTGATATCCTATTATTATTCTTTGTCAGATTTGAATCTGTTGTTTGTATTGATAAGTTTGAACTGAGTCACTCGCTGGACAAAAATATTTTGCGTAGACAGTTGTATTCCTAAGATAAACCTCGTTCGCTTTCATGAACAAGTGAGTGGATAGGTACTTATGTAATGGTATTATTCAGAGATGCAGTTAATAACCTCAAAGACGGCAGCCATACAAACATATTTACGCTGACCCAAAATTTTCAAGAAAAGAAAAGTAATAAATAGCTGCAATTGCACAGTGAAAATAATAAAGGCAATGTTTTCGCAAATCGTGTTGGAAATCTCTGATTAACTGATAGTACCGTCCCCTGTAGCGAAGAAGTCAAAAGCGTTAGTTCGTTTGAGTTAAACCACCCTCGGGGCTCGGGTTCGACTCATAGCTCTGAGGGAGAGGGATGGTTAAGGAAGCTTTTTATCAGCATGGTTAATTAACCAGTCTCATTCTAAATGCTTCTTGTGGTGCTATATCGTTCAGCACAGATAATCCTGTAAAACGTTTTGGGGGTCGAGAGGGACATTCAAGTAAGGAATCAATCATATAATTTTTTCCATAAAAAAAAAAAAATAAAATAAAAAAAAAATAAAATAAAAAATAAAAAACTGAAAGCCCTCTCCTTCGATAATTTGCTTATATGGCCATGCTGCATGACTGTAACTTCTATACCTTTTTTGGAATTCCCACTCCGTATTTATGTATATTATGTAGGCCTATGTAAAAATAAATTATTCTTATTCCCATGATTCTTGAGTTAAATTTTACCACTGATTAGCCCGTTGACTATATAAATATAATTAACAACAATAAAGGTTGGATCTCCATTTGATATAGATAATGTCTCTGTTTCAGGTAAATGCTACCATCCATCTAACACTTCCAAATGATGCATGCGTGAGTGCCCTAACCAAGAATCCATTTAATCCACCCTGAGCTATCGTATATGTACATGTAATAATACCCACTTTTTGTTGTTGTTATTTTCGAATTGATATGTTTTACATGGTATGATTTGGTGACAGCTTACCCAAGTCGATCAAATTAATTGAATTTCTACAATACGTCCGCAGTTTATAGAGAAAATAGTGGTTATACCTGTTCAGCACCCAACCACTGGACTGTGTTCGAAGATCGATGGTTTTTATTGTCCAATCGCCGAAGGACGTTGCTGTTGTCTAGACGACAACAGCAGCTGGATTCATGTGATCATGAAATCTGTGCTCTTCAGATCGTATCATGGCTCCTTGTTGGTTATCAGGTTTCAGATTTCTTGTAACTGAATTCATCGTAAGTTAGCGGTCTGATGCATAATAAATCCGGGGTAGGAGGCAGGAGAGACGCTAGACCATTGCCATCCTGGCCAGGCAGCTGTTAAAACCAATAATAAGTAACGATATGTGCAGTAATAATGTCATGAGCCTGATAGTGACAGCAGTCTAAGATCGCTCTCATGTTTACCAGAAGAAGGATTTCTGTAACTTCCTCCGTTAGGAATAATTACGTTGCGTGACATCAGGTTTTGTGGTGTCCCTACACTATAACAAAAATCCATTAATGGCAGGACGTCGGTATGAGCTCGTAATGGTGACCCAAGCGTAAGGCTTCGTGACGTCACATATCATCAATATCATCATCAAGAATAGTCAGAATAAATACCTTAACCTTAAAGTCACCAACTTCGAAAATTCGCTCATGTCTGTAGTGTAAACATGCTGCTTGGATAGAACATTTTCGGGTAACAAACAAGTTTTCGTTGTTTAAAAAAATTTATATTCCATCGTAGCAGGAAAGAAAGTTGTTAGTTTGAGTTTCGTTCGTTTTAAAATAAAAGCGTAGTCCAGCGAATTTTCGAAGAAAGTACACCATTGCAATGAGGCCACAGTTACTAGTACACGAATTTTTGAGGAATTTTCTATGCAATTCGTTTCTGAGCATTTTGAATCCATCTCAGGATTTTTACAATTTTCATATTCTTCTATATTTGTATACCTATTATATCCTTTCGTGTACCGTCATAAATATTATGACGAATTTAGGAATTTAGTATCTCGCAGCCAAAGTCGGATATTGCGTGGAAAAAACATTTAATTATATACATTCTAATAATCTATAGAGATATAAATAGATTCCTGTTGAAATCTCGGAATGGATTCATATAATTCGAAAATTCGCTAAAAAGATGTTCGCCATGTACTATTTTATTTGAAACGGCTCATGATTGAAGTGGGCCTGACCGTACCAGCCGCGTCGGTGGATATTCGAGACGTTTATTCGGTAGTTGAGAAGAGTTGATCCTTATTGCGCCCGTCAGCCCGTTATCAGCTCGTACCGTCACAGTCATCTCACATTATGAGATGTTAGGAAGATCTGGAGCGCATTACCGTGTCATTTGACGATGTGGAAAAACAAAAATGACGGGAACGTGAATGCATCGGGGGTTTACGTGACGCAAATAGAGATTACGCGGTTTATTATCTTCGGTAAACACGCCGTTCTTCTCATAAGACTTCACACGCGATGAATATGTGATTCCATTTGAATAGTCACTTTCTTGGGACGACCTGCCTCCACCATCCGCCCTTAATATATCGCGTTTAGAAGAACCAAGTTACTCAAAGAAACCTAGAATGAAGCTTGTGACCGGCACGTAGGTACGGAAATTCAAAGAGAATTTTTTTTCATTCTCAAATGGAAATTCAATGTTTCTCCTTTAAAGGAACGGTCTTGGTCTTGCTCATGGTGCTCGGAGGAATTTCAAAGGGATTTCAAGATGGTGAACTGAAAGAACAAAGGAAAGGTTTTTCCCTTCAGTTAGAGCCCTTTTTCATCTCTGATCGATCGAGATTATCATCCGTTGAGCATCTCCTTTGATGGATTATGGTATCCATTCGGGATTCGCCGTGTTCTGTTATGGCAATGGGTGGCCCGTGTCTCGATTCATTCGACCCAAAACAGATCTGCTTCGCCGAGATTATTTTATAATTGGCTTCAGTCTCACGGGACAATCCATTTGGTCCCAGTTACGGGGAAAAAATACCGCTTTCTCGTGTAGTTGGTTCTTACGTTTCCATGTAACGAGTTTATCCAGGTTTTGCCAAAATCTTTTAGCTCAGTTCTGCTGACCGGTATTCAGTCAATAGTTATCTATCGATCAGATGTCTCAGCACTCAGCCAATATTGTAGTAGTGGAAAACATTCGGCCATTGGCCGACTTCTTATATTGTGAACGTTTTCTGTGGCACTGTTCCTACCTATAATTAAGGAAAACAAAAATGTTTTATAATAGGTCCATGATGAGCGTGAGAACTGAAAGCCGCTGAGAATTGTTTACCTATACAAATAGTGGAGGGGGGGGGGGAAGTATGCAGCTTCATTTGCATTGCCTTATTCATTTATTATTTCCCCCTCTTTTGAATTAGGTAATTGTTTTCGTGTTTACGATTCTACAGTATTGAGAGTTGAGCAACTGGGCCTCTACACTAGCTTGGATGTTTGGATGATCTACTCGTTGGAAACCCAAAATTACAACATCATGTGTGTTGGCCAAAATTCCCCAGTTCTATTATTGTCGTCGTTCAGAGTTTAATTCAGAAATACAACTTTTCCATTTTCTGACATTTCAGTGCAATATCTTCTACTATTAACAGAATAACACTCTGCAATAGGTTATGGGCCCAGTGTAGACAAAGAAGATGTCAGAAGACAGAGGTACGACCACGATTGAGAAACTTCGAGATGAAGATGGGTTTGCAATATGGAAGTTCAAGATTCAAACTCTTCTTGAAGCGGACGACATGCTTAGTTTGATAAATGATGAGTCGCAAAAACCCGTTTTAGCTGCAGGGGCTGATGAAGCGGCAGTTGAAGCCTTCAACAGAGTACTGAAGGAATGGAAGAAGGCAGACGCCAAAGTCCGTAAGCTCATTGTAACAACTTACTGTAAGTGACAATGTGACTGTGCTCATCATGTCCTGTCAAACACCCAAAGAGATGTGGGACAAATTGTTGTCTGTTTTCGAACATAGGTCAGGAAATAATCTGTTCAGCGCACAAGAAAGGTTCTTTAAGTACGAAAAAAATCGTCAAGATAACATATCTACGCATATCTCAAAGTTGGAGAGCATAGCAAACCAAATGCGTACATTAGGGGAACCGCTCTCAGAAAACATGCTGATGACCAAAATACTGACAACATTGCCTTCCACGTTTGACCATTTTTTTAGTGCCTGGGAGTCAGAAACAGCAGCTAACAGAAATCTAGGAAATCTCACTGCTCGACTTCTTAACGAGGAAAAACGAATTTTAGGAAAGCAAGATGATGTAGCATTAGCAGCTCAGCGCAACAGTCAACAGCACAAAATTAAGGACTTAGTGTGTGGGTATTGTAAAAAGCCAGGACACTTTAAGCGAGACTGCAGGAAGTTACAGAACAAACTTGCTGCTCTAAATGAGTCGCAAGCCAGTAACATGGCGTTAATTAATGTTTCTGATGAGGCCATTGCAGACTGTGAGTGGTATTTAGATTCTGGGGCTACTGATCACATGTGCTTCATTCGAGAATGGTTTTCGAATTTTGATCCCTTCAACCGGTTCCAGTCAAGATTGGAGATGGGTCAAGCATTCATGCAACAGGCTCAGGTGACATAAACGTCATGGTTTTTGGAGGGGGGGCGTGGACCGCAAGGTATCTGAAAAATGTTTTGTACATTCCAGACTTGAAAAAAATTTGTTCTCTGTCTCAGCGGCAATGGAAAAGGGAATGGATTTGTTTATGAGTGGTAATAAATGTGCTCTTTCAGATCACCAAGGAAATGAAATCGCCACTGGTTTTCGGAAAGTTAGGCTCTATAAAATGGAGTTCAAAGTTCTGGAGCCCAGTCATCATGCCTGCATCGTAGAGTCAATGTACCTGTGGCACTGCAGGCTAGCGCATCAAAATGTCGAGCATTGCAAGAAAATTCTGGAACGTAAGAACATCAAGGTCAAGAATATTCAAGGTAATCCAAAATGTGCATCTTAGGAAAACAACACAGGACACCGTTTAGAAGTAGCGAAACTATTTCCTCTGGTCCAGGTGATCTGATTCATGCAGACCTAGCAGGTCCCATGGAGTGCAATTCAGTCGGAGGGTCAAGATACTTTCTGTTGTTTAAAGATGACTACTCGCATTTTAGAACAGTCTATTTTATAGCACACAAAAGTGAGGTGCATAACAAGCTCGAGACATTCTTGAAACTCACTAAAAATACTTTAGGGCATGACATAAAAGTTCTCAGGACAGGTCAATGGACTTGAGTTTTGTAATAATGCCATAAAAATAATGTTGGAATGTAGAGGTATCATTCACCAACGAACTGTCCCCTACAATCCCGATCAAAATGGTTCAGCTGAGCGGGATAACAGGACCATTGTTGAAGAAGCTAGGAGTATGCTGCATGAAAAAAACTTGGAAAAACGCCTTTGGGCTGAAGCAGTGAACACTGCAGCATATGTTCTTAACCTGACTGGGACAAGTTCTGTGCAAGGCAAAACGCCGTTTGAACTTTGGCACAATAATGATTGTGGGATCAGTCATTTGAGGGTGTTTGGATCTAGAGTATTCGCACACATACCAAAACAAGAGAGAACGCAAGCCAGCCAAACAGTTCACGTGCTGCACAGCTATGGCAATCAATTCAGAACCCCAGAGTTATGAGGAGGCTGTGAAGAGCCCTGATGCTGACAAATGGAAGCAAGCAATGAAGGAAGAGCTAGACTCCCTGCATAAAAATGGAACCTGGGAACTCGTAGAATTGCCTCCAGGAAGGTCAGTAGTAGAAATAAGTGGGTGTTCAGGATTAAGCAGCCTAGCGGTCGGTACAAAGCCAGGCTAGTTGCCCGAGGGTTCTCACAAAGTTATGGGGAAGACTACCATGAAACATTCAGTCCTGTTGTGAGGTATGAATCTGTGCGAACGGTTTTGGCTTTGGCTGCTGCCGAAAATATGGATCTAGTTCAGTTTGATGTTAAGACGGCATTCCTGTATGGGTACTTGGAGGAGGAAATTTTCATGAAACAACCAAAAGGTTTTCTGGATGGGACGAATCGGGTATGTCGGCTTCTCAGAAGCTTATATGGACTGAAACAGGCTCCACGATGTTGGAACCAGCGATTCACTCAGTTTCTAAAGACGTTTGACTTGAAAGTATCTGAAGCTGACAGCTGTGTGTTCATGAGAATTGATGGAGAAACTAAGATAATAATTACTATATTTGTAGATTATGGACTAGTAGCGACAAAAAATTATGACTGTAGAAAAATATTGGAATTTCTGAAAACCGAGTTTGAAATAACTACTTCTGATATACACGAAGGTGTGTATCTGGGCCTAGAAATACAACGACATGTAGACGGCTCAATTATGTTCACACAAACAGAGTACACTAGCGAGGTATTGAAAAAATTTTGTATGGACGAATGTAAGCAAGTATCAACTCCAGCAGATAAAACTGTACTAAAGCCCAATGACGATTGCGTTGAGGCAGTGGGAGTACCATACATGGAAGCGATTGGAAGCTTACTATACCTAGCGATTGCAACAAGACCTGACATCGGGTTTGCCGTCAACCACGCCAGTCAGCATGTAACAGAACCAATGGTCTCCCACTGGAATCACGTGAAACGTATATTTAGATATTTGAAAGGAACGAAGACCCTGGGTCTGAAATATCAGTCATTACCAAAACCAGAGATATATGTGTACACGGATGCGGATTATGCTGGAGATGTATTAACTCGTAGGTCGACATCTGGTTTAGTAGTGAAGTTGGGGAACGGGCCCATTATTTGGTCGTCACAGAAACAGAGAGCTGTTAGTCTATCGACAAGCGAATCAGAATATATAGCTGCAAGTCTTGGTGTTCGGGAGTTGACTTGGGTGAAAAGACTACTAACAGAGCTCACTGGAGAGGAAGGAAATGCTACGCTGTTCGTGGATAATCAGAGTGCCATCCGCTTGATCAAAAATCCGGAATTTCATAAAAGAACTAAGCACATTGATGTTTCGTATCACTTCATTCGGGAGAAACTTGAACAGAAGCTATTTACTCTTCAGTATGTGGAGTCCAAACGCCAAATTGCTGATATTATGACGAAACCTTTGGAACGACTAAGCTACCTTGCGTGTAGGCAGGATTTGAATCTCATCAAGAAAGAAGAGTTCCAGTCCAGCTGCAGTGGGAGTATTGAGAGTTGAGCAACTGGACCTCTACACTAGCTTGGATGTTTGGATGATCTACTCGTTGGAAATCCAAATTTACAACATCATGTGTTATGGCCAAAATTCCCCAGTTCTATTATTGTCGTCGTTCAGAGTTTAATTCAGAAATACAACTTTTCCATTTTCGGATATTTCAGTGCAATATCTTCTACTATTAACAGAATAACGCTCTGCAATATACAGCTTTAAAGTGGCCTTAACATCCTCCGTTTACATGGTGTTATCTATATTTAGGGCGCAATGGGGTATGCGCATGAGTCACAAAAGCGGTTTATATGATTTTTTAATGAAACTAGATTCCAATCTAAGAACTTTGACACCAACCGCACTGTCCTAGAATTAGTAGTTCTGTTTCTATGATTTTTCAAAATTTCCAGAGGTTCCTACGCCACAGTTGGGTGGGTGGGCGGATGGGTGGGGGTGGGGGGGGGGTCCCGCCCTGGCGAGAGGGGTAAAATGGCGTAGCTCTGGAAACTTTGAAAATTCATAGAAAAAGAACTACTAATCCTTGGACAGTGCGGTCGGTGTCAAAGTTCTCAGCAGACTGGAATCTAGTTTCATTTACAAAAATGAAATAAATCGTGCGCAGGCCCTATTGAGTAGTGGGATAGGCACCTAAAAACAGCCAGAAGTACAGTATTAATGGTCTACGTTCTAACGAAAATGTGAAATAGGCAAACATGTAAAATCTGTAAAACGTACAACTGCCTGTAAGTCCCCCTAATTGATTCTCGTAGAATATCCTGGAAAAACTCAGCTTTCAAAGTTGTAATCAATTCCATTTTGACTTATCGGCGTTTAAATGCGAAAAACATGAGAGTTTTGGCCATATCCTGTGCACACATTGTCCGAAATAGCACTATTTACGTCGAGAAATTGACTTTTTCATCAGTTACCAAGGCGTTTTTCATTACTTCTTGCAACCTGCGTCGTTGCGCGCCTGAGTGAGGTAATGTTATGAAGGCCCCGAAACGTCTGACAAAATTAATTGGTAAACGGGATTTTAACTTTAATGAAAAGGAATTCGGAGAGGAACGGAGGGGTGAGTGTGGGCTCGTTGCTGCGATTTAAACGGGAAGATTAGCTTTCTTGAGCAAATATGTGACCGTTTGGGGGGGGGGGGCTTAGTTAATAATATAGTTGGATTGAAGCAAAGAGGGTCTTTAGTCGAGGAGTGCAAATTTCTCATCAGAGCCGAGCGTATCTCCCTCTCTCTCTGGCGTGGACTAGTTGGTTGATGATGCCATCAACTTTGTTACTTGCTTCCGCGGCACTGTATTTACAAGAACCTTCTAACTCGATCCACCTTGATACACTCGTCTCATTCAACGGCAACTCGGACCTTAATCAAGAGACCCGGCGCGGAGTGTCTGCAGCTCAACAACCTGCTTCTCCATCCTCACGCTTTTGCTTAGCTTTGTTCGTTTTCCGAACGTTGTTCCCGTTGAACCTTTTGTTTCAAAGCAGCGTTTGAGGTACATGGATCGGAGAGTTGTAGGCATGTGGCAATACATTGAGCGGCATTTTGAAGTAACGTATTCGAACTAGGTACCCTTACCCACACCCAGGGGCGTTGCGTCCATAAGATCACTTGGGCCACTGCCCCGGCACCCAAAAACACTTTAAAAAACTCCATTGTTTTTCATTGAATTTCTCTCTATTGAGTTTCCCTCCGTACACTGTACCTAGCATTTTTCACAAAGTTCAACAGCGACTCGCCACATTTCTCTGGCTATGGAATGGAAATTCTATGGATATTCAATATTCTAGTAGAGCATCCATGGTGGGCTCCCCAAGCATGTTGTCGGAATAGAGGGCAGTAGTCTGTGTCCTGCAATCGAAACCGAAACCTAGGCTCCTGAAACTGGCAGGTAGGTTCTGGGTCCTGGGACCTAGTGCCACCATGGCAACAGAGAAAAGTGGCCCATCCGCGCATGCTCGGTCGAGTAAAAATGTTATTCGCCACGCCCACTTTGGGCCTGTTCCCGAAATCTGATTCCTACTCCAAAATCGTTCGTTTTCATAATAGATTCGATTCCTTCGATTCAATTTGTCATCTCGATACGAGATACTTCTTCGTCTTCTGATTTGTTTTTGTTGTCTCCTGAATTATATTCGCTTTCTCTGTTGAGTCAGTGTTCAGTTTTTAATTTTTTGCGTCAAATTTTGTGCTTTTGCGTTCGGTCCGGTTTTGATGACGGATTTGTATTCGTGGTACATATGTACTTGCATTTAAGTGTCTCACAGCATAAGCATCAACTCAAATCACTTATGGACAGCCATACTTTTCACCTATTACCATTAAATCCTACACATCCTACAAACGACACCCTTATCGACCTCATTATGATAAATAATCCGAATCTTTGGTCAGTGTCCTGTTCCTGGAACCTCCAGGCATGATCTGATTGTCTGCGCAGTTAATCTTCGAGTACCGAAGCAATCCAACGACCAAAAACTTGTGCGTGATAAGCGTAAATTCGTGGAAGCTAACTTCATTTCTGCAGCAAAGGAGCTGAACTGGGCATTAGTTTTCGAGGAGCAGGACATTGACAGAAAAGTCGAACTTTTTACCAGATTGATAAACTGATTTATATGATGAACACTGCCCACTACACGAAATAAAAGCAAAATATCTACCCGCACCCTGGGTATATCTGCTGATATCAGGATTCTTATGGCAGCGGGTGATAGTGTGTTTAAAATTTATCGTAAAAACAAAACTATTTTAATTAGAATATTTATAAAAAGCTAAGAAATCAAGTAAAACAGATTCTTCGAAATGCTAAAGTAAGATATTTTAAAGCACTACCTATTTAAATTCAACCAGCCCGCTAAGGATCTCTAGAATATTGTCCACGGACTATTGCGTTGGCATCGCACCGCATAATGACATAACAAGTGTAGTTCTCAGTTATTTGTCAAAGTCTGTGATGCATACCGAATTTGCACTAAGGGATATTAGCGAAAGTAGAGTTAGTGAAGTTTTGTTCATGGTTAGATCGAACTCAATTGGCGCCGATGGAATTTCAGTCGACATTTTACAAACTCTAGCAGACGTCATCACTCCGATTTTATGTCATATTTTTAACAAATCGCTGTAGACAGGGGTATACCCCGCTCTCTGGAAAAAATCTATTGTGATGCCACTAAAAAAAAGTCGACAACACTAAGCCTGTATATGAGTTTCGAGGTGTAAACATTTTTTGCGCTGCCAGAAAGATTTCTGACAAATTGGTCTATTTGGAGTTGAACCAGTTCGTAGTTGACCATAAAATAATCAAGGATCATCAGTATGCGTACAAGGCTAACTATAGCACAGAGACCGCGTTGACTGGTGTCCTTGATGATGTAAGGGGCGCGATGGATAACAGACGGATTACCATTTTTGTTGGAATCGATTTTAGCCGCGCATTTGATCTAATAAGACACGATTTACTTCTCGCGATTCTAAAATCGATCGGTCGGTCGCAGGGGGTGCTTGCGGTTCACTTCCTACCTACACCAATGGGGCCAAAGCACTAATGCCCCTGACGGATCGCTTTCCTCGTTGAAAAATGTTGTGATTGGCACCCCGCAAGGCTCCGATCAGTCCGGATTGTTGTTTTCAATCTTCGTCAACTCCATTCCTGACGTTTTCCAGCATTGTTCCTATGGAAAATATGCGAACGACCTTCAGGTGTATATTATGTGTGGGGTCGATGAGGTGGGCGAGCATGTCTGCAAGGTTAACGAGGACTTAAACCGATTGCATAAGTGGTGCGTGGATCACGGCATGGCCTTAAATGCAAGTAAAGCTGTGCTCATCGGTAACAGTAGATTGTTCGCTTCTACCCAGCCCATAGTTAATGGCAGTGAGCCCCTTCAATTTGTCGAGCATTTTAAAAATTTGGGAGTACTGATGACTAATACCCTAAACTGGAGTAGTCAGGTGAAAGAAATTTGCAAGAAAGTCTATAGGAGCCTTTACCAGCTGCGAAGACTTGCAATCGACTTTCCTCAGCATGTCAGGGCACAATTAGCACAGTCGTTGCTCGTACCATACTTCAACTACGTGGCCTTCTGCGACCTTAATGAGGAACAGATAGAAAGCTTACAAAATAAACTTAACGCAATACATAATTCGATTTGTGTTCCGGCTGCGATTCGATGCTCACGTTACGCCGTATTTTGGAAAGCTTAGCTGGTTGAAAATCGCCGAGAGGAAAAAGCTGGCCATTGCCGTTATGGCGTTTAAAATATTAAAATTCCGGAAGCCTGAATATATTATGTATATACCATAAATACCAATTTTTAAACAAAGTTCACAATGTTTCGACCCGCCATGCTTCTTCCACCTTGCAAATCCCAAAACACAACGCGAACTTGTTCAGCAAATCATTTCTTTTGCAATCTGTTGAATTGTATAGTGAAAATGTCAACCTATTTGACTTGTCACCATTATTTTATAGTTTTCGCAATAAGTATAAAAAGATACTTTTGGAAACATATAAAGATTAATGATAATTACCGTCATGTGAATTATTATCATCATGTACCTTAAACTCATCTTTTTTTAATTTATAAGAAGTAGATTACTTCTTATTATATTCTTACTTAAGATTTAGCTATACGTCATCTCCTTCCTCCTGGCGTCTGCTGTGGTGACAACCGCGGGACGCCATCCCTTCTCCTCTAGCACTCGCTGTGGTGACAGCCGCGAGGTGCTAGCAAAAGCACGTAATACTCGCTGTGGTGGTAACCGTGGGGTATTAGTTACCTTCCCCCTGGCGCCTGCTGTGGTGGCAACCTCGGGGCGCCTTCCTCTCTCTCCCCTAGCACTCGATTCCATCCGAACCAACCTCATCCAACTTTCATACAACCTCATCCAACTTTCCGCCCGACAGTCGTAAGCCCACTCACTGGCTCACGACAGAGTTCAATGAGTTGAACAAAACCCAGACAGAAAATCTGAAAAAGACCATGTTTTGAAGAAGTTATGACCACTTAAATTTCCAACATACGTACGTACATACATAAACACATTATATGGAGCTACATCAAGCGGAAAACCGCCTAGAAACTCATTTTGGGAAGATTACATGGTGTTCTTGAACACATGGATAGGAAAATTCCTATATAAGAGGAACATTGCAGTGAAATGGCTGTAATGACCATCATTTGATTTTTAAAAACCACCAAATGTAGTGAACTTGTAGAACGGTGACTCCGGACGGAAAATACTATTTCATTACCTAGTCCAAAATATTTTTTGTCAAAAAAAGTATATCCAACTCTAAAAATCTTGACAAAATTTTACACAAAAAAAATTGTTTAAAAGTGGGTCGAATTAGCGTGATTATATAAATAATAATGATCAATTAGTCAAAATTGCTAAAATTTGCCAAAAATTCTTATCCAATCGCCAAAATTGGTATACGATGGTACTGTACAGATTCACTCCGCAATCGCGCTATCATGAACCTACCACAATCAACATAAAAATCAGGACAACCACAATTTTCCAGAAAGCAACAACAACAACATGTGATGGTTTCCATCACACTACCCCAGTCTTCTTGACAACAGCACGAGCCATCCGATTGACGTGTATGAACCTCTTCGTCCCTCCCAACCGGACCTGGTACAACACATCGTTTGCTTTCTTCAGCACCGTCCAAGGGCCAGTCCACTGAGGTTGTAGCTTCGGGCACCGCCCCACAGTCCTTCTTGGCTCGTGTACCCATACCCAGTCACCTGCCTGGAAGCTCGTTAGTTTTGCATGCCTGTAAAATCGGGTTTTCTGTAGTTTCATATGAATACCCATGTTTCGCCGAGCGAACTTTCTTACCTCCAATAAGTCCTCGCGCAACTTGAATGCGTAGGGGGTAGGGCATAGCTCTTCGTCCAACACAGGCCGCACGAACTCTTCTGGTAGTTGGAGTTCACTCCCGTACATCATGAAGGCTGGCGAAAACCCAGTGGTGACGTGAGGAGCACTCCTATATGCCAACAAAAATAAAGGCAACAACATGTCCCAGTCATCCTGCTTGGAGTTTATGAACGCTGTTAGGTACTTTGTGATTGTCCGGTTTAGACGCTCAAGAAGACCTCCAGACTGGGGATGGAGTGGGGTGGACCGGGTGTGTCTTTTGCCAAGTATTTCGCTCATTTCCTTATCAATTTTGATTCGAAGTTGCGCCCTTGGTCAGTGTGGATTTCATTTGGGACTGCGTGATGGCTGAATACCCGGTCTACAAGGGCAGCAGCAACCCCGTTTCAGCTTCCTGGTTCGGGATGGCGACAGCTTCTGGTCACTTTGTGAAGAAGTCCGAAACTACTAGGACAAACCGATTACCATTTCTTGTTTGTGGGAACGGTCCTAGTACGTCCAACCCGATTCTTTCAAAGGGTCCACCAACCATGACCTGTTGCAGGGGTGCAGGCTTCCTTTGTTGCGGCCCTTTAATCTTCTGACAATCTACACACGTCTTGCACCATGCCTTCACGTCTGATGCCATACCCGGCCAGAAGCAACGTGGGCGAACCTTCCCATGGGTCCATGAAGCCAAAGTGACCCCCTGTGGCACTATTATGGCATTCCTGCAGCACATGAGGGACTTGGCTCTCAGGCACTACAACCTGCCAGTAACCTCTACCCTGCGGTCTCTCCCACCGATGGTACAACACCCCATCTCTTGTCTGTAGGGAGTCCCAGAGCATCAACAACTTTCTTGCCTTGGGTTCTAGTAGGGTCAGTTCTTCTTCAGTTGGCTTCCTCTCTGTTCCCAATGTGGCTATTACCGCCCGGATGACGCCGTCTTGCCAAATTTGGGCTGATGCAGCTGGTTTACAAATATAATTCATTTCTTCCTTTGGTAAATGGTCCCTTTCCGATCACAGTAGGAGCATTGACTACCACAAGGCCGTTTTGAGAGCCCATCCGCGTTTCCGTGGGTGAGCAGACGTTTGGCGCCAGTTGTACAGATTCACTCCAGAATCGCGCTATAATGAGCTCGTATATTTTCCGAACCTATCACAATCAACATCAAAAATAGGACAACCACAATTTTCCAGAAAGCAACAGCAAAAACATGTGATGGTTTCCATCACAGTACTTTGCAAATTAGCTCAAGTGGTCATGCTGCATGACTTTAACTTTCTGAAATTAAAGTGATTGATTCATAATACTATTCACCTATATTGTATATGTTGCCAGCCGAAACATAATCAGTGAGTTACATAACTCCGAATCAACGAGGCGAAACTAGGCATGACGAAAACCATGAGGAATTTCCAACTTTGAAAATTCGCTCATGTGACCATACTGCATTAATGGAATTTTTGTTTGCCTTTTCCGAGTTGCGCAGCGTGAGGCGTCCATAAAAGTGGAAACCCCAGGCACTGTCACTAGTGAGTAGTTGAGGTAATATGGACGCTAAAAAGAGTTTATCGCCCAGCCCGCGTATACTGGCGGATGTGCGATGTCACCAAGGACAAAAAATCCCGGTCGCATGCCTAGGGCAGTGGTTTTCAAGCCGATATTGTTTGCGCTCTCCTATGCTAAAAGTTAATACCACCTCGCCCCCCTTCACTTCTCATTGGTAAATCAGATCAGTGTTGATACCAGCTGTGCTGTATTTGACCGCTGCGCTCCTTGCGTAAGAACAGAACAAGATGAGCAGCTTGACCCTGAATTAGAACGCATTGGGTTATTTTCGTCTTGAAGCATTGTTGAAGCACATATTGCTTCACCAAACTGCGCTGTTTAATTTGTCAGGAATAATTGCACTTGCAAAATCCCTACGTAATAACTGGACATTTCCCGAATCGGTTTTGAGGGTTTGTTCCAAAATTTATTCTCCTTCATGTTGGGCCTATTTTGAAGTGATATCAAAACTTCAGTACTTACCTTTACTCCTATCAATATTGCCATTCTACTTTCTTTACCCAAAGTAATCTATCTTCTCTTATCGGAATGAAAAAAATCTATCCACCGCTATTAGTGTGCCAAGTAATGATTACGATGACTCGAGGCGATAACACTATTTTAGCAGTCCCATCTATTTGAGGGGGGGGGGGGGGTTAAATGCTAATGTTGGAGGTCACAACCGCGTATACTCGGTGGAGAATGCTAGAATTACCAAAATTGTAACCAAATAAAGTGTTACAGATTTGTGGAAACCTCCAATAATTGCCTTTAAATGGGCATCATCATGTATGTATCCGAAGAAGTTTTTTGGTACCGATTTTATAATCGTCTTCCTCTACATATTTCAAAAAGTGGAAAAGTTGAAAGAAAGTTGTTTTATGGATGAAGAAAATCACGAAAAGAGAAAAGGCGTTTCAAAGAAACCGCTTGCTAACATCACACGTCACACGCGTCGACTGGCCTCTCTCCCATCTGCTGCCACCGGCCAGCCGATCAGAACTCATATCCGTACAACGTCACAGGCAACAGCAGAGCCCCTCCCTCCGGCTCTTTTTCGAAATCTCAAAATTTGAAAGTCTCTCAAAAAATGAAGGCGGCATATTTTCCCGATCCCAGAAATTATCGTCTATCTCACATCATAAATTATTGAGAAAAAATGTAAACAGAATTCACGATAATTGCCCATTATACAATTTTTACAGGATGGTACTTTGAAAATGCGCTCATATGGTTATGCTGCCTGCCTGGAACTGTGGTCGCGTGACGCAAATTTTCGACTGCCCATCAGCCATAAGATACACCTCTCAAAAAACCTTCTCGTAGAAGGAGTCGTGGGTGCGGAGGGGGAGATATCATGGTTACCTGGTATATTTGAATGGGCAAGACAAAACTCTAATGAAAGTATACCGTGTGGGCTTTGAGGGGCTAGTCAGTAAATTGCCAAACGTACGGCAGGATGTCATTAGGGGTGTCGAGGATTTCAAATGTGTGTGTGTGTGTGTGTGTGGGTAGGGGGTTATTGTTCGATGTTGTTCCCGTGGTGTGCCGTCCCGTCACATTTCATTGTCGAGCGGGCGGTAATATCAAACAATGTGCTCCTGACGAGGGAGCGGTTTTAAGGTCATTTCAATAGGACGGCAGCTCCATTTCGGAATTCAAGTGCTACCGGGATCTCGAGTCTCAAGAGATCCTGTTGATAAGAACGGGGCTCTCACAGTAGCTGTCCCCCTCCCCCGTACCCCCCCCCCTCCCCAAGCCAGAACTCCTTCCAGCTCGGTGATTGTAAACGCCCTTCAAAATTCAAGTGATTCGCATGCTTTAATAAGATCCGAAGTTGAGATCCCTCTCTCTCTCTTTCGAAACGCTCGTTCTATAGAACACTGGTCAATATTAGCTGCCGCTCTGTACATCTACTGAGCGGAAATCGATGCGGTTCAGCGTAAGTTGACTGGAAGTTTCCACAAAGCATTGAATTCTTAATCCTGAGGTCCCCCATTTGATTCCAGTAACGTTCGATCTGGCTCTTGTTAGCGAATTTTCGAATAAAACGCTATTGCTATGGGTTCAATGATTATAGTACCTAATGTATAAAACGCTCGGCTCCGGAGCGTTCTGACTGAATTCCATCTAGGCGATATCTCTAACTTCCTCTGTAGAGTTGAAAAATTCAAAATTCTCCCAAAATCTGTTGTACTTATGGCAAACGAAAGGATGAGGAGCGATTATTTTCGAATACTTGCAAAAAGTCTTTGAATTTTGAAGATCAAAATCGGTAAAAGTTGCGAAAAGGGGATATCTCGTCCGAGACTTCACTTGATTGAGCTGTCAGTCTTAGAATGTATCTGTCTGGTAGGACTTGACGTCGATACTTCAGTGGGAGCACTCCAGATTCGGCCAACAGTATATCTGTGTGTGTGTGGATGACAAGTATCCGAGATTAATTCTTATATGTTTGTATTGGAGGCATGATAGTTTGAGGAGGTTCGTGTCGGCTGCTTGACCATAAAACATACACCCGTAATCAAGTATAGCTCGACAGAGTGGCTCTGTAAAAGGTCATGGAAATTGATGGATCCGCTCCCCATTCATGACCATTTATGGGTTTCATATTTTTCTGATTTCCCCAGAATGTGATCTACGTGTGGCTTCCAAGTAAGGTTTGATTCATATATTTATATACCGAGGAATTTGGTTTTCGTATTTAGTGGAAATTCATACTGCCTTAAGTTCAGTGTGTTTCCTATTTGTAATCTTCGTTTGGGGGTAAATCGTATTATAACAGATTTTTCTTCCGTAATCAGTAAACCTTTTTCCAAAATCCAAGTGATGGATAAACGTTGATGGAATTTGGATTCCTCCATTCAGCTGTTCACGTTCCACGTAAACACACAGATCATCAACATTCTGTTGGCTCATTCTGGTACGATGTTCTCTAGGTCTTGAACATAACTGGCGTAAGCTAGACAGCTAATGTTGCACGGCACGTTGTCCATGAATTTCCCCATCAGTTCTCAAACTAACGGATGTTCATTAAGCCGATGACGTTTGGAACAACTTTTTGTGGAAGTCCTTGGACACTCATATTGTACAACACATTGAATTGTACGCTGTCTGATTAAGCCTTCGTTTGCCAATGATCGATGTATACTGCTTACCAGACTTTGGATAGACCAGTCATGTCAGACCTTGTGACAGAGTGAGGAGAGTAACAGTGGACCCTCGAGAGTCCCCCCCCCCCCTCTAGACCAGCGAGATTATCACCGGTTAAGAAGGGATACCGATTAGGCTTCAGCCAAACGAGCCCATCTTCACAGGAACAAAAAACGACTCGAGAACAGCCACCGTCACACTCGTCCCCGCATGACATACTTCTGGGTAGCAGAAGTATGAGATGGAAAAGGGGGAATGAAAAGTAGTATGAAGTTCTGGTTCAGGAAAGGACATCTAAACAACCTCAAGGTGATTAACCTCCATCGTAATTGTGGTACCTCAATAATTTACTGGTGGAGAACAAAGCTCCTACATATGACGTCGTACGTTTTCAGTAACCACGAGGAAAGAGAGATCCGTCTATAAGAGCTCCAGATTTTGGGATTTTTCCCTGGTTTTAGGAGTGGTACCAATATAGCTGGTATGACGCCGGTTTCCCAAAAATTGTTATATAGTTTGAGCAGCGTTGTTGTTTTTTGATTGGATGGGATATGATACAGTACAGGGTATGTGATGTTATCTAACCCGGGTGATGTATTCGAGGTAGATTTCAAGGCTGTGTCCTGTTCCCGAATTGTAAATGGTCACATCAGTGCACTGGTTTCCGATTAGTCTGTTATGGATGGAATGAGGACATTGGGAACAAATGGGGGAGCGTAAAAATGATAGAGTAATTCATCGAACCACTTCCCTGTCGCAATTTTCTAAGCGTTACCCGGTTTCATGTTTTTGATTCTACGAATCCGTTTCCAGATTTCCGATATCGGGGTTGATTAACTTAAAGTGGAGCAGTAGGCCGCCCAACTGTTCTGCTGACTTTTTTCTTCTTTTAGCGAATTTTCGAAGAAAAGGAAGCTATTGTTCTCGGTCCAAAATTTTTAAAACTCGAATTTCTGAAAGATTTTTATACCAAAATCCGTTTCAGTCCATACTGAAATCACTGCCGAAAGACACCAAAAATTATATGTATATATATATATATATTTATATATTTATATATATATTTATATATTTATATATGTATGTGTCATTCCAGACGATAACTCTCGAAAGAATTGAGATAAAAAGTTCAAATTTGCACGAAAAATCTGTCTTGGCAATCGACAGGCTAAGTTCGAAGATGGGCAGAATCGGGCCACTCTAAGGGGGAGTTTTGGGGAGTTTTAGGGGGGGGAAATTACCCATAAATTCCCAAAATGAAACAGTCTGACAAGTGACACCTCATTTTAAAGGTTTTTGTACGCTGAACACGATGGTGAAATCAGAATTGCGATATCTCATTCCGTTCTCAAACTGGAGCACTTTGAAGATGAAGGAACGTGGTTATTTCTTGAGATGTTCTTCCTGGTTCGTCTGCTCTAATCTGATAACGGAATGGGATATCGCAATTCTGACTTCACCATCGTGTTCAGCGTTAAAAAATCTACAAACCGAGGTGTTACTCGGCAAAAATTGGAACAAAAAATGTGTTACGTATCCAATACCTACTCTTCTGGTATTCAAAACATTTTTGATTTCCCCCTCCTCCCCCTTCCACCCCAAATTTTACTTTGCGTAAAACTACTCCTGTTTTAATTTTGTATGGTATCAAGTTGGGAAAACATTGGCCGAAAATTAATTTTCAGAAAATTTTAGGCGGAGGAGGAACATGCCGAAAACTTCGAAAATTCGCTCTTATAGCCATGCTGCATGACTGTGGTTTTTTTTTTCAAGTTTTCATCGAGGGTTGAACGGCTGTTGCAATGGTCTCCTATGGGACAGCTTTTATGTAGTGCTGCAGCAGCTTTAAGGGCTTCCAGGGCTTGCTGACATTCATCATTCCACCAAATTGCGCCTTCTAATTGCGTTTCTTTTTTATGGTTTGGATTTAGGGAATGCCCTGTCACGGGCTGATTCTATTTGGCTATTAACGTATATAACGTATTGTACGTTATATCCTCTTGCTGATCTTTAAGCGACGTCAATACCTGTTGGAAAGCCTCCCAATATGCTTTTTTAGAATTCCATTTCCTTGTATGTTTGATAATGTTGCTCTGCACACAGTTGCTTACCGACGTAGGTAATGAAAATAGGGCAGTGGTCAGATCCCGCTGGATCACTCCAGTTTCCCAGTTCAGTAAACTATAAAGCCCTGGTGAGCATAACGTTAAGTCAATGGCTGCAAGAGAATGGGAGCCCTGTCGATTTATCAAAGTTTTTGAGCCGTTATAGACATATAGATTGCACAAGAGTTCATGGCGCCCACAAGTGATACACGTTGGTTTGAGATGTAACGATCCAAAGCAGGAATGGTGTATGTTGAAACCTCCGCATATGTTCTTTGGGTTAGGTATAGAGTTAAAAAATGATTCCCATTGAGTCTCCGTTTTTCTATTGGAGTCGTGGTTATATAACGACGCTACACGAAGAAATAACCCGTTAGACAATTTTATTCTAGCACAGACGTTCGGAAAATTACCGCTCTTGTGAAAAGCTGGAGAAATATCCTCATATTGTAAATGGCGTTGTAATAAAAGTGCTACACTACCCCATCCGTCTCCTCTATCGTGTCTCAAAATGTTACAGTGTTCGAACAAAGTTTTACGTTCTATTGTCAACCAAGTTTCACTAAAGCATGCTACTGTTTTTGTTTTGTTGTTAAGGGGTGTTTTCTCTCTCTCTCTCTCTCTCTCTCTCTCTCTCTCTCTCGATAAATAGATCTGCAATTTCATTGACAAATATTGAGCTTATTCATATTTTACGTGGAGTTATGTTTAATATTAACATTCTTTAGGGATACAATTTTTATTTTTATTATATACGCTTGTAATATTAGTGGCCTACAAGTTCAGGCTTGTTAAAAGCCATTCACTTGATTGATCCTATCTCGGATATCAGTACCTACTAATTCGTCGTTTGCTTGATTGTCTGAAGGCATGTTGAACAAATCCATCACAACTGCAATGAGAGCCTCATATAAGTCTTCTTTAGGTAGCTGAATTGTTCCTTCTTGAGATTCGATGGCAGGACCTTCAGATGTTTCAGGCGTTGAGAATGCCAAAATCCAACCTCCTGGTACGTTTTTACTTGTCGGAATATCGTATGACGGCATTGCGACTGGATAATCTTTAACGGAAGGTCTCTTTTTTACTGGCAAATGTCAATAAATTCGGCGAATTTGCGATCGCGTAAATAGTTGTTATCTCTTGTTGGTGGAAATTCTTCAGAATTTTTCGCGTTCGGTGGTGCTGCAGCAGTAGAAAACGTTTTTCCGTTTATGTATTGTTTTGTATCCCAATAAGAAGCATTACTTTCTGCGATAAATGGTTTCATAGATTTTTCTTTCATGAAATGTGGGCATGTATTTGTTTCATCGGCAGCATGACTGCCGGAACAGTGAAAACACCGTTTGTTGCTTCGCTGTTTTTCCCATCGTGTATCCCTCCTCGTTTCGGGCACTTGACAGTTACTGCTCTACATTGGTCTATTTTGTGGCCATAATGATAACATTCACTTCATTGGATAACACTTGGTACAAATGTTTGTACTTCGCACGAAACATACAATCGGCGTACGGTCGGTGGAAGAGTTTGGTCTCTGATGGTAAGCAATAGTTCCCGTAGGGACATTCGAGGTGGTGTTTGAACTTTTATCTGTTAACCGTATATTGAAACGTCTTACATCTATTACATCTGGGTTCATTATTTTGACCCCGTAAATATTGTTTTATATCATCTTCGGATAAATAATTATGAACGCCTCGGATAACTCCTTTTCGCCTAAGTAGAGGAAATAACTGTATGCATTTAAATTATTTTCTTTTAGTGTCTTACATTTGAGTAGTTTATTTGCAGCTAATACATTAGCAATGGTAACCCTTATACGATTTTTACCGGTCTTCTCAGCTGATAAGATGTGGCTAGAAATGTTCGATCGATGCAGGATTTAACAGCGCACATTCTTCCTATTCCCTTTTTATCCTGTCGATTACTTCCAGTAGTTATTTCAAAGGGATCTATAACATTCTCTTAACAGTTAATTTGTTATCCGATTAGAAGGATTTGGCTGCTTCTTACGTTAACTCGGATCTTGCGTATTCCGCTTCATCACTGCCTAAGCCCATTTTACCGGCAGGGGTGTGGAGTTTCGACAGTTCTCGAACGGCCTTCGGGATGATGTATTTTTGGTAGGTATTTGATTAGAATATTTATATAAACAAGAGAGAACTTTTTGTGTGAGTGAAGTGATGTCCAGCACTACTACCCACTGCGAAATGAAAATTGTTTACATCCAGTGATGTAAACATTGGGCGAATTTAATTGGTAACGTGTTTCTCTTGACGTGAAAGCAGTTTCTTATCAATTACTTCAAAACTCCTTGACTGTCTTGGCTAATCCTCCAGTGATGGATTCACATCGCTCTGAAACGGAATAAACACAATTTAAAAAAAAAATCAATGTACAAATAAAAAATCCATATTTCTTGAACTTGTACTTTTGCAATTGCGTATCTTTATTCAAAATTCTGTGAAAACTGAAGATAATTTTTTTCCCTCTCAATAATGAAATATTTTTCAAAGAATTACAAGGATCTAAAAAATTCCACTACTTAGGTTCACTATCTTGAAAGGTGTAAAACGAATGCGTTAAACGCAATTGATACGTTTATTATAATATCCAACCATAACCGCTTGTAACGTAACAGCATCAGCGAATTTAATTGGTAACGTGTTTCTTTTGACGAGAAAGCAGTTTCTTATCAATTACTTCAAAACTCTCTGGCTGTCTTGGCTAATACCCCAGTGTTCAGCCGTAGGTCATCCAATTCCCTCATCGGCTGAAACTTCAGGTAACTGACTTGGCAACTCGTGCTCCCTCTCGAATTGACACTAGTAGAAATTAATTTAAAATGATTGAGTTTCTCAAGTCCGCTCCCTCCTAACTTGTGGCCAGAATTGAATTACCGTGGGGAAGCACTTGTTATATTTTGTTCCACTTCTGTGTTTGTCCCTCTCATTATTACTTTATACGGTTGCTGGGAGAGATCTTTAACTAAGTTCTTTCTTCCCAAACTACTAGTCTCCTTCTTATATTCACCTTCTAGAGCTGTGAGCTGTCGTCGACAAAGTCGAATCTCTGTGGAACAGTTGAGTTGTTCGAAACAATTGCAAACAATTACAGATTATAAGTTGTTCCTTCCTCACTTGTTTCGGTTTGTGATGAGGTTTTAATGGGATCTGAAAATAGAACGGCCGTTACAACCAGCATAACTACGAGGGTCGTCTCAAAAATAATTTTCCCTGTGCTGTTGGTAATCAAAAACCTTTTTTCAACTTTTCTTGTTTAACTTACTTATCAAAATTTTATTAATTTTTTATTGTAATAATTTTGTTATATTCGTTTTCGAACCGGTGGAACAATTTATCATGCCCTCCTTGTAGATATGCGACAAATTACATGAATATTGAAACACCAGAAGGGCTTAGTTTAGTGCACGCACAATTCGATATCCTTCAACCTTTATTTTGAGCATTTTTTTATGTGAGTATTCATATTGGGGTTTATTGCCCATGAACACCAGTACAAGTTCAAAAAGGTGTTTCTGGGTTTAGCGAAAAGAAGCATATTGAAATATTCAGAGTGTATGGTTCAAAAATCGATGAAAATTATTGATAACTAATGGTGGGTTGAAGGAGGTCTTCTCTGGTGGAAAAACCCCGGTTCCCGTGGGATCTTTGGAACCCCTATCCACTTGGTTGGAGGGGGGGGGGGGATAAGAGCCAAGAGCGAGATGGTCAGAACGAATTCTGATCACATGATCAGAACGAATTCTGATCACATGATCATAACGAATTTTGATCACATGATCATAACGAATTCTGATCAAATGATCACAACAAATTTTGATCCTTTCATTAGATGACAGCTGATCACGTCCGTGGATGACGCTGGCATGACCGTAAAGCCCTAGCCTGAAATGGCTGTTTAATTTTTACTTATCTTCTTGCATTGAGGGTAGGTAGCTGGAAAGAGCGTCACTTGACAAATTCGCTAATTAGGTTATGCTACAGAATGGTACTTTCTTTCATGACACGCATATATTGGGATAAAAATCATGTAGGTATTGAATAGTACATATTTATGAAAACACTTCTAGGTACAACTTATATTATGCTAACGGCTCTCCGGAGGATAAGACGTTTACCCTTCGGGACATATTTTTCGATCGGTTGTCAGCATAGTTCAGCTAACCCGCTTTATTGACGGCTTGTCGATTTGTGTCTTATTGATTTTTCAGGACGTGTCAGTGTTGTCACTTATCAATTGGTTATTCAAGTCTTGTTCAAAGTGGACCATTTACTTTTTGGGTTTTAGAAGAAGACCATTCGGGTCATTCTGTCCGTCGATGTTACTACTATGCAATAGTTCGTGACCTGACGTTATCGTCTTCATTAGTTGGACGCCCATCAAAAGCGTTTTAGTCTACGGTTGAAAAGTAGAAGCACCCCTTCTGCAGATAGGCATCGTTAAGAATCCATCGGTAGAATGTTGAAATAGACAATTGATCGTGAAAACATTTCTTTCCCATTACGATGGCTGGGGAAGGTAAGTCAAAACATGTCAATACATGTGTGTCAAATTACCCCTCTACGGTTCGTATTGGTGAGGTCACATTCCCTAGAGACGAGTGAATAATAACGATCTGAATAATATCTCCAGAGAGGCTTACCAGAGTAAGATTGCCCTTAATTACTCAAGGCATATGCAGGTGTTAGGTATCCGAGATCATCAGCGTCGGGTTCAGTATCAACTCGAACTAGATCCTCTCAGATGAGTAAAACCTCATTGCTAGTGCGAGATGGTTGTTGGCAAGGAGAGCCACATGGAGTGGGGAAACCTTAGACTTCAAATGTAGATGTTGAGATTGTTATCTAGCTCTTACTTGTCTAGCTCTGACTGCTATTCGAGCACATCCGTTCATAAATATTTAATGTGGGCGTATGCCTATGTTTCATCTCTAATCCTGATCCATCCTTGGGAGAACACATTACCAGAGTCTTTGTATTACTGGTTAATAGGTATCAAACCAATGTGCTCGTACAGTGGTGTACAAACGTGTGTACACACCAATGTGTACAATCATGTGTACACGATGGGAAGTTCCATCTCGAAGATTCTCTCAAATCAATAGATGTTTTCTTGTCATCTTGATCTATATGTAGCTCTACGTGTATTCCATAGTTTTCTAAATAGATTGATAAGCGTCAGACGTTCTTAGGGAGCCAAAATGTGAAACTTCCTCGTAACCTTTATATAATGAAGCGCAGTAGCTATCATAAAATAAACGACTCAGTGTTTGTGGGTTCTCCCACGCGCATGCGCAGATGGGCTTTATTGCCCTATCTTGATTAAATTCATACCTGTCTGGATATCTGGATACCTGGCACTGACAGTGGCGTCGCAAAATGCTTAAACCAGCTAATTTTGGGTCTAATGATATCAAAGTTTTTAAGTCTACTTGGTGGAACGTCTGATGTTGATGTTGATATTCTTTTCTATGCCAAAACTCCGACGGTGCCGCAAATTCTAGAAAGTTCCAGTCATACAGACCATTATTTTTTATGAGCAAATTTTCCAAGTTGGTGTCCTAGCTTTTTTTTACGGGTTTTAACGACCCGAGAGTGCAGAGTTAACCCAGTGACTCCGGAATGACTTTTTTCTTTAATTTTGAGATAATTTCTATGTGTTTGTACTCAATTTGACTAAAATGCGAAAACAGGAATTTAATTCACTGAAACAAAAGTTAATTACATACATCTAATGCCAGTAAAAATCAATCAGTTCAAATGCGTTCCTACTGTTATGGATCCTTCGTAGGGTGAATTAGTACTCAGGATACATACGAATTCATTTCACTCTCTTATTGTTCCACTCCAACCATACTGTAACTTATCGGAGAGCTCAAGGAAGACGACTGTGAAGCAACGAGGCACCTGCGAATGTCCAATTCGTTGACCCATCTCCTACGTCACGGCTGCACGTGTTTAGCTAATACTATGTTTAGCTAGCACAGCTGATTAGCTCCCCGGAAATGGCTGGCGCTAAATGCGAAATACCGCGCTCACTACACTACTACTTTATATGTGTCACACATGGTTTTTCCTGATGACTTGCACGCTTCGCCAGTACATCTCTTCCGTATTCCACATTCAGTTGTAACAATGGGAAATTTCACCTGTTTTCTTTTATTTTCTTGAGTAAAAGAGCTCGTCGAGTGCTTTCCGAAAGGTGCTATGTGAGGTGTATCCGAGAAAGTAAGCGATAAACCAGTGGAATGAAAGCGAAACTACGTCATAGGTAAAGGCCCTCACCCTCAGACATCGACTGATGACGTCATTTCGTTTTCTTTCTATCCGTTTGTTGCCCAAGCTACACGGAGTTTTGAGATGAAAATTGGCAGTGGGGGGTTTTCAAGGATGCTAAATCCGATTCTGAGAACAAAAATTAAAAAATCGTACACGGAAATTGCCCATTGATCGAGTTCTTGGACGCTCTGGGTCGACCACTTCCTTTCGGATTCTCAACTTCCATTGCCAGATATGGTTGAACATTCTCACAAACATAGTCATGTCATGTTTGGATGATTTTTCTTAATGCGAGTAATTTGTAACTCTTCTGTTTAGCTACGTCAAGTAACCAGGTGAAATTGGCCACCAACATTTGAAGGATTATTTGGGGGTGGGAGATGAGATTTATCAGAATGCTAGGCGCTTTTGGGCCCCAAAATAATTGTTTTGGTGATTTTAACAGTTTTACAGATTTTCGACCGCCAAAACTCGAATTTGACCCACTTGTTTTTTCTTTTTGTTTAGAAAAAAAGGTTTAGGTCTATTGAGACGGTATTGTTTCATCGTTCTTTACCACCATTCTGTGCCAAGTTCGATGAAATTAATCGATTTTGATTATTTTTTGAATCCGGTTTTTAGCGTGGCATGACCTAAGTCAGTGGTTCTCAACCTTTCCTCGGTGATGCCCCCCCAGCATCATGAGCATTTTTTGTGTCCCCCCCCCCCCTCCCCTCCACCTCAGATTGAATTGAAAAAGAGAAGCGCGCAGGTTTTTTTCATAACAAAGGATTTATTACAAAAATAATAATAAACTTTATTTTATGAAAATATTCTATTCAAATCATTCAATGCGAAGGTTGGCACTGTTTCTGTTGCACAATGCTCTTTATGTTCGGTACTAAAGTTGAAAGAGAGCACCTCAAGTCAGAGTCCAAGTCCAAGCGATTCCGATGTTTCGTCTTGATAGCTGACATGGAAGAGAAGCCAGATTCGCAAAGTGGATGAGAACTGCACCAGAATTGTAAGGGCCTCCTTAGCGATTCGGGGGTAAATAGATAGGTGTTTCACCCAAAATTCTTCCAATGAGTTGCTGCAGAAATTTTCTCTATCTGATTAGTTCAGGAGCACAATGTATACACGCATTATAACTGCTGGAGTAGAGATCAGTTTTGTTTACTCAGCTGTCACCTTGGTCTCGTGACGCCTGTCTGTTCCAATCCTACTTTGTTATTGTTACCCACTGTTTTCAGACAGTCTCGCGCCCCCCCAGGCGCGTCATTTTTTGTAGATATTCCAAAAATGACCATCTCCGAACTCCAGTTTGTATTTTTGAACGTTTCGGTGAAATATCACGAAGGTCAAATGTCGTCTGGAGTGACACGTAGATTCTTATATCATCCTCTCTGATTTTCTGTGAGAAAATCATTCGATTGAGCACAATTTTTAAAACTGTTGTTGCTATTGGAAACAAATGTTGCAGTGTGGGTACCTAGTTGGAAAATGGACTAGTAAAATTAGTACCTGTGAAACGTCTGGCCAATCTACGTCTACATACCTACGACTCTCGGATTACTCTAGATCTAGACCCGATGGTTATAATAGGTATCCTTTGGAGAGTAGCTTAAAATTTTTGATGGGAAAAATACTTCTTTCGTACTTCTCCTTCCGGTTTATTCTTCTCGTCTTTTTTTCACCTTCATCAGCGATTATTATAACTCTCGTTTTCCAGTTTCTTCCCTTTCCATCTGTCATGGTACCCTTACCTACCATTCCTATTAATAAGTAAGATTGTTACCAATAAAGACATGGACGAGGCCAGGTAGCTCTCCCTCCAACGGCTTGCATCGGCCGTCGGTGGACCGGAGGAGAGTAGAGGCGCCTTTATAAGGCGCCGGGCTTGCCCAGCTCGTCATTCTTCCAACAAGTGCCTTCTCTCCCAAACCTAACTACCTTACTATTCTACCGACTTCTCTCGAACCATAGCCTTCTCTCTGTCTTATCTTACCCCAACCTCATCAACTCACCCTTCTCCTCAACCTACGTTTTCAACATGGTGAAAACCGGACAAGAACATCCTTCCTAGCACTCAACGTGGTGAAAACCGGACGAGTGCTTTTCCTATATCCAACGTGGTGGAAACCGGACGGATATTTTCCTACTCTCTTTTTCCAATATCCAACGTGGTGAAAACCATGCTGATATTTCCTTATCCTAATATCCAACGTGATGAAAACCAGACGTATATTTTCCTATCCTAGAGGCGCATCCAAGGAGATGAACACCGTGCAGATACGCTCTCACACTCCTCTCTCACCTCCTCATTCATCCTCACCTTCCCGAACCTACCTCAAACTTACTATTCACCACAGTCGTAACCCCGACGTTTCATGCCAAAAATGCAGAACGAACCTCAGCCCGCCACGACCGTCTCCACCACTGGCCACGTCAGGGCCACCTCCAACGTCATGGCCAACGGTCATTGCTGCTGACATTCTTCGTACCTCAACCTGGTCCCTTATTGCTATCAGTCTTCGCTTCATGTAGTAGAGTTTGTTCAGACCCGAAGCGATAACAATAATCGGCTTCCGGTGTGGTACCTATCTGTCCGGACGCACCAGTTTCTTCCGCACCTATCTTAAACTATGGGCTCCACCTCGATGTTGGTTTTTTCCCCCTTCGTCTCATCTCTTTCTCGCTTCACAAGAAATACTATCTCGGCAATAACTCAGAGCAATCCCTCTGCAATTAGCACAGTCTGTTTGGCCCTCTTTCTTGAAGACAGAGCAAATTACCGACACATTATGTTCGCTTAATTGTTGTTGTTAGGAGGGTTGGTCAGTTGAATTAACATCTCCACTATGCCTGCGTTTCGGTTTATTTATAAACCTTCTTCAGGTAATCCTTCTTCAGTTGACTTAGAAACCTTCGTATATATATATATATATATATATATATACACCTTCTTGTTACAAGGGCGCGAACGATTTGTAGGTTGACCATATAAGACACTAATAGTTCCCCGATCGATAGGCCTTGAGGAATATAAAAGCTCAGTTTATGTGTTTGAGTTGGCACGGTTCAACTAATTTGTGGAGGTAACACCAACTGTCGCTAAGCGTAACGAGGGTTCATAGCCGCCACAACAATAACAACGCATGTCGACAATTCATCGACGGTTTTGGGACTAGTGACGCTATTGAGTGCTTCCCGAATACCGATCATCGTTATTCAGAGACATCGATATATTTGAAATGAGACGTTCATTTTTTTCTAATTTTTCAAGAATAAATGGTTTTACTAGCAAGAGACAAATGGAAATTATTCCGAAGGGCACAACCCGCAGTAGGGGAAAGAGTCGGATTCTTCATTATTTATTTTTGACTCATAAAAAATACTAGCATATAATAATACTGCCGTCCTAAGAATAGATCCCGTATCTGACAAAATCCCACTTTTGGAAAAACGCCTCTGTAGGTTTTATGTAGAAATTCTCTGATATTGACGTTACTTGTTGTTGTTTCAAGCTCCCAAAGCATTCATTTTATAGGCAATTTCTCCCTGAATCGCATGGTGTGGTTAAAAATCTATTATTTTGATCGAATAATAGCTAAAAACGGCGTAGAACATAAGTGTACGTAAAGTGAGAGCAGTTGGCATGCATTTTACCAATTTCAAAAACCGTATCTGTAGTATACTAGCTGATTTTCTCGTATCTGTTGTAGATACGAGTTTTCGTCTAGCAATAAGGCAGATACGATATTTGTAACTAGGATATTGGTAGCACGTTATTTGTATTTTACTTGGAAGTTCCTAGTATCTGCAGCAGATACGAGATGTACCCTAGTAAATGACAGATACGAAGGTTTTCATGGCGAATAATAAGTGCTTTGTGGTACTTTTTGGTGTAGGTTATTAGTGATAGCTTACATTTTTCGGAAGATCCCATGAAAAGGAATAGGTACTTCCGAAAAAGTACTAAAATTACTCGTTTCTGAGGTAGGTACCAACCGGATGTGGGGTTAGGATTGCTGCCTAAATTCGAAGAAACACTGCTCTTGTCTTTTAATTCAGATGTTGGTCATTTATTATTCCCTTGTTCGGATGTGTGCTATTCATAATAAATCGATAGTAGGTACTCAGAACTGTTAAAACGCCGACTAGGTCAAGTATTAGGTCGACTATTGATGGTTTTTAGGGAAGCCGAGATCACATTAATTACAAATTCCAATCAAATAGTTGGAATCTCTCAAGTTCCAACCTGAATAAGGAGGATCGAAACTTCGTTAGCACACTCAGATAGGTACTGTACTCAGGTTAGTTAGGTACTCAGAACTGTGAAAACACCGACTAGGTCAAGTATTAGGTCAACTATTGATGGTTTTTAGGGAAGCCCAGATCATATTAATTACAAATACCAATTAAATAGTTGGATCTGTCAAGTTCCAACCTAAATCAGGAAGATCGAAGCTTCGTTAAACACTTAATATAGGTAGGTACTCAGAACTGTGAAAACACCGACTAGGTCAAGTATTAGGTCAACTATTGATGGTTTATAGGGAAGTCCAGATCACATTAATTACAAATTCCAATCAAATAGTTGGAATCTATCAAGTTCCAACCTAAATCAGGAGGATCGAAACTTCGTTAGCACACTCAGGTAGGTACTCAGAACTGTGAAAACACCGACTAGATCTTGTATTAGGTCAACTATTGATGGTTTTTAGGGAAGCCCAGATCACATTAATTACAAATTCCAATCAAATAGTTGGAATCTATCAAGTTCCAACCTAAATCAGGAGGATCGAAACTTCGTTAGCACACTCAGTTAGGTACTCAGAACTGTGAAAACACCGACTAGGTCTTTTATTACGTCAACTACTGATGGTTTTTAGAGAAGCCCAGATTACATTAATTAAAAATTCAAATCAAATAGTTAGGATCTATCAAGTTCCAACCTAAATCAGGAGAATCGAAGTTAAAACAACATGTGGTCTGGAACCGTAACTGATGCCAGTGTTTCCGAAATACTACAAAAAAATAGCGTATCTCACGGGTTACTAATAATAAAATCCGTATGTGCGAAATCCAAAGAGGAAAAACCGTCCCTACTAACCCCCGAAACCCGTATGTGACCTGAAACGAGAAAATAAATTCGTATGTCGGAGATACTAGGATGAAAAATCGTATCTACTACTGATTCAGAGTCATATCTGACGCCACGAGGCCAGGAAATACTAAGAAAGAAACTCGTATCTGGAGTTTACGAGTGATGTATTTCGTATGTACGTGATTAATAAAGAGATAATCGTAACTGAAGCCCAGATACAGGTTTTCACTCTAGCGAAAGACGACTTGCGGGATTTTTGTTAGGAAATCCAACCAAAACGTCGTTAAGCCAATAATAGAATGCCGTTTTTGAGGCATTTCCCGTGCAGATACGACTTTGAGACTTGCAAAATCGGAAGAAACCACCCCCAAAACGGGGGGGGGGGGGTACCATTAACTCAATATGGCCAAAAATGCAGATACATGATCTATTCCTAGGACGGCAGAATATATGTACATAGTGAAATAATATTATGTCAAATTCAAACTCTCAAACTCTCAATCATGATACGCAATTATAAAAAGAAATAATAGTAGTACAAGGTTCGTCAAACTTAAGCAGAGGGAGAAATATGATTCATTACAAGGTAGAGAAGGAAATTAGCGTGGTACTCGGTAGTGAATTCCGAACGGATCACGCAGGTACGGGTAGGATGTTTAAATAAAAATGTTTGATTTTATTTCTGCTCGCAAATGTTAAACAAATTTCTGCATTTATTATGAGATTTTTGAGCAGCGGCTGATTGGCGTGAACTTGTTGGATTGATAGCCCCATTTGTATAATATTACAAAATTGTATAACTTGTAGATGTTGAGAGTATTTAAGGATTCAAACTTCGACTCTGTGTTAGCCAAAAATTAACTTTTATGAATTGGTCGTTTGAAACTTTTTGGGTCACAGCAGTGGGACCAGGGGAATGGGGTCACTCCGCCTCCTGAGGAGTGGCTATGCGGTATTCTTAAATTCTAAACTTGAAATTCTTTTGATGCGTGAAAATTCAACCGGTTGCTTACGTAGTTGATGTTTGAAGACCATTTCATATTACATAGTTTCCATTTAGATTCTCCTGTCTTTAGTTTTCTCTCATCAAGCTACAGGTGGAAATTTCAAACATATTTTTTGTTTCATTTGTAGTTATGATAACGACGTTTCAATCTTTGTTATAATGCCATAACGAGTTAAAGAATCGCAATTCTGCCCCCCCCCCCCCACCCACCCATACAATAGCGGGTAAACGGACTGGGTCGTAGCTAGAATAATGCACCAGTCAGAAGTGCACGGCCGTTGTCCATGATTCATGCGACCGTTCTACTACGCGGCCGGATGTGGAATTACTAGCAAACTCCACGCCCATTCACTAAAAATAAGTACGTAAATGGGCTTGTCATAACATTTTATTGGTAAAATTTACTGTATACATGATGTCGTTTTCTAACTCAATCTATTGAGCCTACATTCCATGTCGCAAGTTCATGTTGGACAGTTTCGAAGCGTTCCATCGAAATTGGAAGGAAAATATACTTAAACGCGCGGGCTTTCAAAATGCTGAGAAAACTTCAGATGAAGGTTGGTGGTGGAGAAAAGTGAGAAAAAACTGCTGTAATGAGAATTCTCTGCGTAACACTTGTACAACTTTAGGCTTCGTTATGTTGTTCAACTCGAGAAGTCGGAGCGCCGAGTGGCTAGCTAGAGACGTCAGCGGCTGGTTGGTGGTTTCTCGAGAGCCTCCCCCAGATTGACCGGGTTTCACGTACTCACCTTCATGTGCTTACTTACTGAGGTCATGTGCTTATCACTCATTTATGTGATACTAAACGGATCTGCGTATTTTTGTGGAAAACTTTCTTTTTATGGAGGTTGTAAATTATTGAGTTAGCTTTCCTTTCAAATTTCTTAGTGGGGTCGTCATCAATGGGTATATAAGTGTCTCTGTCGTGTAGCATTGCAGTCAGTCTGTTATGGTATTCTATTTTGTCCATTAATACACTAACAGCCCCTTTGTCGGCCCTAAGAAGTAGAAGATTAGGTTCTTTTATATTCTTGCTTTGTGATTAGTGGATTGGGTTGTGGTTGGTTCATGCGTTGAGAATTTTTACTGTTAGTTGAAAGATTTAGTATTTCACATCTGGCTTCTTTTTCCACTTCGTCATGTAGGTATGTCTAGTTTGTTAATAATGTGTTCTACATCTGCTACCATATCCATTACAGGGATATCGTTATGATAACAGAACTTATCTCCTACGCTCAAGACCTTCGGATATCAGGAGGGATGTTTACATTAGTAAGGTTAACTAGCCATTTTTGTTGTCCAGCAATGTATTAAACAAAGGGAAAAAAAACGAAAACAAGTCTAGTTTGGTCAAACATTGCTGGACGTTTCCACCTAGTGAGGTGGGTCCCGCTCATGAGTTCTACACAAAAACGCTGCAAAGTCCTTGTCACATGGGTTTAATATTCTACTGGACATACCTACAGAAATGTTGGCTGTTCATTTATTGTTGCTGTCATTTTAAATAATGGAAATAGCTATTTCTGGTGGTTTCCACCAATTTCGGCCCCCAAAACTTGAATTAGGTACGCTAATAACTCGTCTTGCTTAGTCGTTGTTGTGTTTATAGAGCGTAAAAATGGGAAACCATCTGCGCGGGATTTCGGAAGAGGAAGAGGAACTTGCTTTTTCTTAGTTCTGTAAGCTGTCCGTCGTAAAGCGTCCAGCTGTGTTACGTTAAAATCTGGAGACGGGAATTCCTTGAGAGCCGACCTCACAATATGATATCAAAATCCGTAAAATCCTTAAATTTATAGTTTCTAGTTAACCTGTTTACAGTTTAAACAAACAAACAACAACTTTATTGCAAAAACAAAGCGAGCTGCCCCGTAGGCCGGGGGTGCCCCGAAGGACGCAGCCTACTGCCCCACCCCGGGTGGTACGTCTCCATTGATACTTGCACCATCAGTTGCATATCACCACCAGACTGTGGTAAAGTTTCATTGATACAAGTGGATGATATCAAGGGATGAGTCCAGGGTGGTGATGGGGCTCAGCCGTACAGATGGAATTGAATTATCCCAATGGTATCTCTGAGAACCTTGAGACATAATTTGGTGAGGGTTGCCTTTGGAATCCGGTGCTCCTTGAAGGAATGGTCCCTCTCGTTCGTTCCCCAGCGGATAGTTGGATCCAGGACCCAACCGCGGCGCCTAGAACGGTCCACGACAATAATGTCAGCTCGCCGGTTCTGGGAATGGCAATTAACCTGGGCAACGCAGTGGACTTCTTCGGAGACTTCCAGGCCCTTTTCCCTGAACAGGTCTGCCAGTGCCGTCCTGACTTTGTGATGGGCGTTGTTCCGCAGGAGCTCGGTCTTCGGGCAGGAGCCACAGATGTGGGATAGTGTTTCTATAATAGTGTTGTTCTCGCTGCAGGCCGGAAACCTGCAACGGCGACTACCCTCACTCCGACCGCCTGTTGCCCTGTTAGCCATCGAGTTCATTGAGGCGTTGATTGAATTTGTCCATTCGCCATCTTTTTTTTCTACCCAGCTGTTCTTCTGCGGACAGACCTTAAACCAATGGACACCGATGCCACGCTGTGCTAGCCCGGTCCACTTCTCAAACTCCTGCTCGCGCAACTCTCGCCGAATTTACCGTGTCGACTGACCGGCCTAGCTTTGCCCGACATGCCCGATCCTCATCCTCGAGGCAGCGAACTGCAGCTACGTGAGGATCGTTGACCTGGGCGAGTTTCTGGGCTATAGAGATGTGCTGGATAGACGCTTCCCATGTTACTCTCATTAGCCCCAGCCCTCGGAACCTGCGGGGAGCATAATACACAGGGACTGGGGTGTCCGCTGGCAGGGAACAAATCTCCCGAACCGCTTGCCGTACCATCATATCGACGCGCTCCAAGAAATTTAGGTCGAGAAGGTCTACAGGAGTCGTCTGCATTGGATAAACTAGCTTGGGGTAGACGTACTGGTTCAAAATATTCAGCTTCTGATCCCCCCTCAACAGTGGAGAAGCTGTCAAATTCTTTAGATCCTTCTCCAGTGCAGTGGCAAACCCCCTTTGGTCAAACACGATTTGGTCAGCAAAGGTGACACCTAAGTACCGGATCCGATCGTTTTGCCCAATAGAGCTGATAACTGACCCATCTCTAGTTTAGTTTTTACAGTGTACCTATTAATAGTTTAAAGATTGATTTGTCCGGAATAGTAGAACGCTCAAAATGAGTGAAGGAAAGGCGTAGTCTCCGTTCTCGCGTAGTTCATAGTTCACCTACCTATTTATGGTTAGCAGAAAATTTAAAAATTTTTTTACCTTTGATGGTCGCGCAGATAATTCATCAGACGCTTTTCTTTTGATGGATTTCACAGCAAATTTCTCCACTGGGTGAGTATGTGTGTCATCAGAGTCCATTAACTCATACTCGATAGTCTTCAGGTGAGCTTTGCAGCTGAATTTCTTTTTACTAGCGCATGTCCACCTATCTGTCACGCCATATGCAAGTTTCTTTTGGAAGCAAGTTTTGGAAAAAGAACTTAAAAACATTCTTAACAAATAAATTTCCCTCACGACTGCTTCCTTTTTCTACAAACACGATTTCACTCACTGTATATATTGACTAGTGACTAGGATATGGAATCGATCGAACGACAAAACAGACTGATCTTCCATCCGACGGCATTGCTGCATACGAGGACGTGTTTGTGCAGGTGGGAAGTGAACAGCGCGGACTCTGGGGTCAGAATGGCAAATTATATCTACAGATTTCGTTAGTCGAAGGACCCGGGGGGGGGGGGGGGGGCAAATGAACAGCAAAACATTGACTTTCACTTTTCTGGGTGGCAAATGAGTGTGTCCCATAAGCACCTCATTATGTGATCAGTAAGTGTTAATTTCCGTTATTGACCAGAATTTGGCCAAAAAAATGGGAATTGGTGACCCGCAAAAATTGCCGATTAGCGATTTTCAGGGTGGTATTTTTTCAGGTTGGTTTTGGGTTGGTTTTCAGGTTGGTTGTCTATGGCTACAAACTGTATCTCGAAAAATGTACTTTTATTATCACTAAACGTGTACTCTTTCTTTGGGATACTGGGAATATCATCTATGAATTTGATGGAGGTTACTAAATCGGAGATATCAAACGTTGAAATTTTGGTTATTTGGGATATTAGTGATTTTCTGGTTGATATTCCATATCTATAAAGAAAAACGGAGTTATTGAAAAATAGTCTATTTCCACTAATACACGAAAAACGCAAAAAACACTGATAACAGTGTTTTTTGCGTTTTTCGTGTATTAGTGGAAATAGACTATTTTTCAATAACTCCGTTTTTCTTTGAAATGGGTTTCCACGATTTCGTCGCGAGTGATTTAGTTCGTTCCATATCTATTGCTATAAATCACGAATAATAATGTTCTCCGATTCTTTACAAACTCCATATACTTCTTCTTCAGAATACTGAAATGATCCTGTATCAGTTTGGCGTAGGTTAATTTTGTTAAGTCTGAGATATTGGAGATTTGAAGTTAGGAAAACGAATAGTTAGTGATTTTCAGGTTGATATTCCGTATCTGTGGCTACATGCTATATCTAGAAATGCTGTTCTGCGATTCTCTCCAAACGCTATGTACTTCTTTTGGTTTATTATTCTGTGAATAATTTACCTATGTATTCGCTCAGCAAACAATTTTTATAACACCCCCTCAAATTTTTTTCTTTTCCGTTTCAAGGTGCGTAGATTCCAAAAATGCAATGTCCGTCCGCCGTCCGCCGTACGCCGTATCACGTGTACAGGCTTCATTTTCGGTTTAAAAAAGTCGTTCTTTCGCACACATGCTCCATTTGGGCCCTAGTTGTGTCCCGGAACTTTTCAGCCCTATCGGAATATACCCAGGGATGTTATGAGTGAAAATGTGTGTAAAAATAGGTACTTCTTGCGTTTTAGCACGTGTTGTTACTTTTTCTAGTGTTATTATACCAATTGATGGTGATTCCAGACGATTTCGCAGGTTTTTGACTCATAAAAACGCTGCAAAGTCCTTGTCACATCGGTTTATTATTCTATTATTTTATTGGTCTACAGAAATGCTGGCTGTTCATTTATTGTTTCTTTTATGCGTAATAATCGAAATAGCTATTTCTGATGGTTTCCATTAATTTTGGCCCCTAAAACACAAATTAGGTAGGGCTTTTTTTTTTAACTATCTTTGATCATTGGTAGTGCCATTTCATCGTCTTATCCACGTGTTGACACTTTTTCCAGTGTTGTTATACATACTGCTTGTGATTTCAGACGATTCCCCAGGTTTTTGACTCACGAAAAATCAATTTTGGAAGCTGAACATCTGGTACAACCTCACTTTTCCACTCCTTGGTCAAAATCGACTTAGTATTCGGTCTTCTCGTCCCCGAAAACATGGAAAACGATACCTCAAAAGGTCATTTTACTACTATGTTATTAAAACACAAAAAGTACCTATTTTTATACACATTTTCACTCATAACTCCGCTGGATATATTCCGATCGGGCTGAAAAGTTTCGGGACACAACTAGGGCCCAAATGGAGCATGTGTGCGGAAGAACGATTTTTTTTAACCGAAAATGAAGCCTGTACACGTGATACGGCGTACGGCGGACGGCGGACGGACATTGCATTTTGGTTTATTATTCTGTGAATAATACACCTATGTATTCGCTCAGCAAAGAATTTTTATAACACCCCCTCAAAATTTTCTCTTTTCCGTTTCAAGGTGCGTAGATTCCAAAAATGCAATGTCCGTCCGCCGTACGCCGTATCACGTGTACAGGCTTCATTTTCGGTCTAAAAAAATCGTTCTTTCGTAAACATGCTCCATTTGGGCCCTAGTTGTGTCCCGTAACTTTTCAGCCACATCGGAATACATCCAGGGGAGTTATGAGTGAAAATGTGTGTTAAACATGTTGCTAAAACGCAAAAGTACCTATTTTTACACACATTTTCACTCATAACACCCCTGGGTGTATTCCGATCGGGCTGAAAAGTTTTGGGACACAACAAGGGCCCAAATGGAGCATGTGTGCGAAAGAACGACTTTTTTAGACCGAAAATGAAGCCTATACACGTAATACGGCGGACGGCGGACGGACATTGCATTTTTGGAATCTACGCACCTTGAAACAGAAAAGAAAAAAGTTTGAGGGGGTGTTATAAAAATTTTTTGCTGAGCGATTACATAGGTGTATTATTCACAGAATAATAAACCAAAATAGGTACTTTTTGTGGTTTGGTAACATAGTAGTAAAATGAGCTTTTGTGGTATCGTTTTCCATGTTTTTGGGGACGAGAAGACCGAATATGAAGTCGATTTTGACCAAGGAGTGGAAAATTGAGGTTGTACCAGATGTTCAGTTCCCAAAATTGATTTTTTATCAGTCAAAAACCAATCTTCTGTAATCACCATCAATTGTATAATAACACTAGAAATAGTGTCAACACGTGGATCAAGACGATTGAATGGTACAATCAATGATCAAAGGTAATTTGAAAAAAAAAAAAAAAAAGGAGCGTACC